>CATIWR010174612.1:0-11128 GCA_949677035.1 Omphalea diandra
AAATTTTAACGGTACTAACAATTGATTGTAATGAATATATGTTCTAATTGGAATGCTTAAACTATAATAGGAAGATGTTAAGTAGGATCATAACCATATCTATAATTATGGTGAATTGTACAATGACTTATTTAATGATACGTTAAATAGAATAGTCTAATCCAATGCCGAATGATAACTTTTATCTAATCCAATGCCAAATGATAACTTTTATCTAATCCAATAATATCTAATCCAACGATGAATAATAACTTTTATCGAATTCAACAATGAATTATTAATTATGTCATTATAGTGTAATAACGTAAACAATATTATAGTATTCACTTTATAATTAGTCAATGACATAACTCATCACAGCCACAATCCCGAACTAGAGAACCATACTCCGTTAAGTCTGGAGCAGCCGACGGGATAGCCATGAACACATCCAAAGCATCTGTTTCAAAGGTAACTTTACAGAGCTGTAGAGAGAGAACCCATGACAATGCCTCCTTAAACGCCATTATTTCTGCTTTTTTGGACTGAAACACTCCCTCTATCACCGTGGAGCGCCCTTGAACAAAATCTTCTTTATCATCTCTTATTACAATGCCAAAACCCGTTATGTTAGATCTCATTGGATTTAAAAGACCTTTGCGACGGAGGTGACCACTTCATCGTGGGAGCAGTAGCATGTTCCTTAGAGACCAACTTGTCTTAATATTGTTAAATTTTTAATTATTTTCATATTTAGGCTAAAATTTATTATTAGTTTGATGTTGGAAAATTAAAATTATTTTCTTTTTTTTTTTTAGCATTTATATTCATGTTTGACCATGGTTCTTGAAAAGTAAGATTGTAATTAATTTAAATTAAGGAACTTGTGGTCTTTAATATTATTGTTTTTCTCTAGATTGGTGTGTGATATTATAATTATTGTTTATATTTTATCTAGCATTTATGTTATTAAATAAGTCAAAACAAAAATGATAAATAATTAATTATTTTTTTTCATGCACAATGATAAATCAGTTAGGGTCATAAAAATTATAGCCAGGGGGCTATAAGGGGAGATAGCTCCACGACCAGAAAGAGAAGAGCCCATGAAATATACTAGGTGAATTGTAAAAAAGCTCAACCAATCCCATACTTTGTCCCATTACCTTCTCAGCAGCCGATGATAACGAAAAGCTGAGCACTCTGCACATAGATTCCCTAGTGGTTCAAGGCTAGATCAAAAGCTACCTAGTCAAGCACATCCTAGTAGATTATGGTAGGTTCGTCAATATGATGAAATCGAAGACCTTCAAAGCGCTCAACTTGGACCTTAAGAGGCTGTGCCCAGTCTGAACCCCTTTGACCAGCCTGGAGGGAACCAGGGTTGTTATGATAGGCCCTATTGAACTGAACTTGGAGCTAGGGGACATAGAGATTACCAAGAAGCTCAAAGTCAGGCGAATGATAATAGATATCCCCTTTGCATACAATGTCATCATCAGCAGGACCATCCTCTACGATACAGTTGCCTGCACCTGCATCCGATACCTAACTATGAAAATCTCCATCGAGCGGGGAGTGACAATAGTCAAAAGGGATCAAAAAGTTGTTAGGGAAACCTATATGACCCTCTTTAAAGAATGAACCATGCAATGCCTCTTGAGCCATTCGACTTCATCTCTGAAGACAACTTGAGGAGTGCTAAGCCAGCAGTCGAGCTCAAGCCCATACTAGTAGGGAAAAACCAAACTTTGAGAGTAGGTACAGAGCTTGCCGAGCCCATCGAAAAAGACATTAAATCAGCATTGATGGAAACCTTGGAAATAGGCATGGAGACTTTCAAACATCACTGGAATCTATCCCTCAGTCATCTTGCACAAGCTCAATGTAGACAGCTTAACCAAACTTATTAGACAGAAAAGAAAAAATCATGTGCCTGAATGCCAAAAAGCCATTATCGAGAAGGTGTATAAGATACTACATGGTGGGTTCATTAGGGAGGTTTAATATGCAGACTAGCTAGCCAATGCAGTGTTAGTTAAAAAGCTCAACAAAAAGTAGAGGATGTATGTAGACTTCATTGATCTCAATAAAGCTTGTCCGAAAGACAACTACCCTTTGCCTAACATCGATCAACTAATGGATTCCATTACAGGGTATAAGTTGTATAGTTTTGTTGATGCCTTTGTAGGATATCACTAGATTTGGATGTTTTGTTTTGGATGAGGAAAAGACCAGTTTTGTCACACATGAGGGCACTTACTGTTACAAAGTCATGCCCTTTGGCCTCAAAAACGTAAGAGCCACTTACTAGAGGTTGACTAATTATATGTTCAAAGCTAAAATTGGTAAAACAATAGAAATATATGTAGATGATATTATTGTAAAGAGTTGCTGAGTTGAAGATCATGCAAATGACCTGATAAAGGCCTTTAAGATATTCAACCGGTACAACATAAAGTTTAACCCAAAAAAATGTGTCTTTAGAGTTCAAGTAGGCAAGTTCATTGGGTTTATGATATCATAGAGAGGGATAGAGGCTAAGCTAGAAAAGATCTGAGCAATTATCAACATGCAGCCACCTTAAACCATCAATGAAATCCATAAACTCAATAGCAAAATAACAGCTTTGGGGAGGTTCATATCCTCTTTGGCCTAACACTTTCTACCATTCTATAAAAAGATAAGAGACCTAAAGAAATTCAAGTGGGACGAGGAGTGTCACAAGACCTTAAAAGAACTGAAAACCTTCCATAACTCGCCTTCACTGCTCAATCAACCTAAGCAAGACGAACCACTGTTCATGTACTTAGCTGCAACAAAAGAAATTATAGCCTCGGTACTGGTTAGAGAAGAAGAAGGAGAGCAAAAGTTGATATACTATGTCAGTAAAGTACTCAAAAGTGTTGAGATAAATTATCCTCTATCAGAAAAGCTGGCTTATGCACTAGTCAGTTCAACAACAAAGCTAAGACACTACTTCCAAGCACACAATGTCATCATTCGAATGGATCAGCCATTATGAAAAATCCTTCAGAAGGCAGAAATCTCAAGAAGAGTGGTTGAGTGAGCAGTTAGGCTGCGAGAGTTCGATATCAAATTTGAATCGAGACAAGTAATAAAGGCTCAAACTCTAGTAGACTATATAGCAAAATTGATAGTAATAAAATAGAGGTCAACATAAATTGATTAGGAAAATGAATGGAACTTGCATGTAAATAGGGCCTCAGGCGCCGAAGAAACGAGAGCAGGGATAATTTTGTAAGGCCCCTACAAAATTATCATCAAGTAGGTCGTAAGGCTAAAATTTTGAAACACAAACAATGCGGCGAAGTATGAGGGCCTGATTATAAGACTGCAACTAACGATGAAAGTATGAGTTAAAATATCTTCATTTACAGCGACTCCAAGCTAGTTATCCAACAGCTCATTGGCCAGCACAACATTAGGGATACTAGTATGACTCAGTATGTTAAGCATATTAAGCATCTCCTGACTAACATAGAAACTAGAGTGGAAAATGGAAAATTGAGCAAATCCCCAACGACAACAACGAAGAGGCAGACGTTCTAGCCAAATTAACAGCTTCCCTTCAAGCCACCCTATCTGAGGGTGTGCTAGTGAAAGAAAGAACACAGTCAAATGTACTTCAAATGATGCACATAACTATCATAACAAAAGAGGACAAATGGATGAGTTCATTGATTAAATACATAAAATATTGGCAACTACCAGCAAAACCAAAAGAAGCTTGAGCCATTGTCAAAAAAGTTGTAGATTATTCCGAGCAGGATGACATCCTTTACAAAAGATCTTATAGTCAGCCCTGGCTCAGATGTGTCTCCTCAAAGGACAAAAGTTATGTACTGAGAGAAATCCACTAAGGTATATGCGGAGCCCATGTAGTAGTCACCACTCTAGCCCAGAAAGTAGTTCTGTCTAGATATTACTGCCCTAAATGATCAAAGATGCCAGATAGCTTGTATAAAAGTGTGACGTTTATCAGAGGCATGGCACCATCCCTCGGTAGCCCGTGACAGATCAACAAACCATCAGCTTAGCTTGGCTTTTCTCTCAACGGGGAATAGACATCCTTGGGTCATTTTCTCAAGCACCAGGATAGAAGAAGTTTATGGTGGTAGCCATTGTCCATATCACCAAATGGCCCAAAGTTGAGGTCGTAGCCACAATCACCTCAATAAGGAGTTGGATTTCCTAAAAAAAAAGCATAGTCTACTAGTTCGGCTTCCCTGGGACCCTCATCGCAGATAATGGAAAGAATTTTGACAGCAACCAATTCAATTCATACTGTACAAAGCTAGCCATTGACCTATGTTTCACCTCGATAGCTCACCCGCAAACCAATGGCATGACAGAGGTAACTAACAGAACCATTTTGCTGGAACTCAAGAAAAGATTAGACAAATAAGAAGGAACTTGGACAAAATAGCCCAACCACATCCTCTGGGCTTTCTCGACCACCCCAAGAATCACAACAGGCAAAATGACATTCTCCCTTGCATATGACACTAAGGTGGTGATACCTATGGAGATTAAACTCCCATCGTACAGAATCCTTCACCACCAATCTAAACAAAATAAAAAAGAGCTTTGCACCAATTTAGACCTCTTAGCTAACAGAAGAAAAAATGTTGCCATCCGAATAGCAGCATATCAACAGAGAATAGCTTAATTTCACAATAAAAGGGTAAAAGCCCTTGAGCTTTTAAGCAAAAAGATCTTATGCTTAAAAGAACTGAGAAAGCCTAGAGAGACCTAGGTATGAGCAAACTAGGAGCTAACTAACAAGGCCTTTACAAAGTCCTTAAGGCAATTGGACTAGTGATGTGCAAGTTGGAAACCATGGAAGGAAAGACTGTGCCACGCACATAGAACACGAAAGCTCTGAAAAAATATTTTGTCTAATCAGCTCTTACGGCCCTTGTAAAGCAACTCGAGCCATGTCTCAGACTCAAGATTAACAATAAAAAAATCTTCACTCCATTTAACTTACCTTAATCTCATAAAGCATATGCAAAGCTAATTCATCTCGTAAATCGTAAGCATAACTAGTTATCGAACTTGTCTCAATCTCATAAAGCATGTACTGAGATAATTCATCTTCTACATCGCGAACATAACTGTTGAACTTGTCTCTATCTTACAAAGCATGTATCTAGCTAGTTTATCTCGTATATCGTAAGCTTAACTAGCTAAGAATTGAACTAAAATAGTTTGCCTAGCACATTACATGCAAAATTCATGGAACCTCATATGCTTAAACCAAGCTAATCTATTTGAACATTCATCAAGCCAATCAATTATGAACGTAGATAGCAACTAAATCTCTTATAAATAGGTTATTGTAACATCAGCTGCTTGGCCCATTTGAGAGTTATGTGTGGCCAAGTTTATTATGTTTAAGGTTAGTGTTAATGCGAATGCTTAGAGAAGCAAAAAGAAGAGAAAAAAAAAAAAGCAGACTTGGTAAAATAAAAGAAGAATTCTCATTACATCAAAAGTTTTTACAACCTGAAGGGGGAGCCAAAGGTTATAAAAACTGTTATGCTCTACTCCTTTAGCTCATCCCTATCCTTTGCCCTTAAGTCACCATTTCCCTCCCCCTCGCTATCATCTTCTTCAAATGGCATCATTGTAGCTGTAGATAAATTGACATTTGCCATAAAGTTAAAATTTTGGCCTGGGAATGTCTTCACTATCTCCTACCTGATGAGAGCATTCTATTATAGACAAACCCGAGCCACCTCTCCAAGCATGAATCCCCGAGCTTCCTCCTCTTTCTTCTCTTAGAATTGAAATTCTTGTTTCAGCTCCAGAACTCATTCAGACATCTTCTCTAGCTCGGTTCCTTTAGCCCACAACACATCGAACTGTCTCTATAGTGAAAAGCTTCTTTTTGGTAGAAGGGAGCAATTAAGCTCCTTACTCAACCTGCTTCAAGGTATTTCAATGCTCCCTAGATAAAGTGTTGAAAACATTTCGAACCTTTCTAAGCTAGGCCTCTAACTCGTAAAAATTAAAGATGCATTTGTTCAAAACCATGAGGCATTGATCCAGCTATACCAACTGCCACAGCTTGAATAGACAAAACAAGTAAGTCCAACAACCAATGATTCAATACAATGCAAAAATAAAACAACTCGAAAATAATATCTTAAGCTAGTGCATATTCATCCAAGCCACTAGTTACCTATTGGTTAGGGACAATAACCTCTCCTTTTACCTCGAAAAGGTACACAACTGAGCCATGGTCTTATCCATGGTTTTGTGGTTTAAACTGCCCTCATACTTATCGAACAGATGAGGCTGAGAGTCAGGGTAGTAGTTTGAGCCTTAAGGCACAATCAATGACTCCTCATTAGAGTCAATATCCACCATTCCAGCCCATGATTTCTTTAATGAGGGGCAAAACTCCCTCGCCTGCTCAACTAGCTCAGATCGAGAAGTAGCGTTCATCACTAGCTCAATAACCCTTGATAGGGGCTTACTTCTAGTAGTCGCTTTCGAGGCAAGCATCATCCGACCAATAATTTGCTTCACTCGACCCCTTCTTTTCTTTTTCTCCTTTTGCACAGCTTTTTGGCGTGCCATCTCCGCATTAACCTTTTTAAAATCCATCTCTACAAAATAAAAAGATATCAATACCATCAATCAACATGATAAATAGATAACAAAACACCATATCAATCAGCTCAGACAAAGGATAATGTCTGTTTATCAGCCTGAATAGATCAATATAATCATCTGTTTGCATCTTATCCACTATAGTCACCTTATGTTCGTACATATCAATATCCACGTTCCATTTGACCTTCCTCATACACTTTGAAGGGAATGAAACCTCCTTAGTGCAAGTCACCACAAACTACCTATACTTCTACCCTTTTATCAATGAGGGATAATTAGTGAAGAGCTCGATGCTTAGCCTAGCTAACACATGACAGTGATCTTCTCTAACTAAACTATAAAGCGAATAAACATGCTTAAAGTCGTCAATGGTAAATGACAACCTTTTCTCCTTAGTCAACATGAACATCCCCATCAATATTCGGAGGGCATTCAGATTAAGCTACGAAGAAGCCACATTTTACATGGCGAACACCTACTACAAAGGATAAGGAATTGATAGCCAAAGAACTTCTTTCAAATCCTCTTCATATAGCATGAACTGATTCGACTCTAACTCTAAAAATACCCTCAGATCAGATCTAGGCACGCTAAGAATAAACTCGTTTGGAATCTTATACATTTGACAAATCCTGAGAAGATCCAGCTCGATTATTCCACTAGGAAACTTAGTTACTCGAAGATTCTACCAACAGATTTATAAGGGCACAAGCTATTGAACCATTTCTACTACCTCAGCATGGCTACCCTCAACTCTTTCAATTTGGCCATTTGTCCCAGCCTCACCCCCCTTTCACTGCTTTACTAAAAACACTCTTTCCTCTCTTCTCACTGATCCTCCATCTGGAGCAAAACCCAAATTAGCTGAGTCCATGTTGTATCTCTCGTAAACCTTAGGAACTGTCAAGTCCTTAATGGACTTGCTAGAGGCAGAAGGTTTGTCTCTTAAATCCATAACCTTGAAGCAGAGTAAAGAGAGAAAAAAAGAAAAGAAGGAAAAGAATAAACTTTTGAGAATGAGAACCTCCAAATGAGAAAAAAGAAAAAATCTCTCACAGAGAAGCCCCAAACCTCCAGCAACAGATAAAAACCATTAGCATAAAAGAAAAGAAATAGCAAAATGGGAGAAAGGGGAAGGAAAAACCAATATTTATAGCCCT
The DNA here is from genome assembly GCA_949677035.1 of Omphalea diandra. Lineage (NCBI taxonomy): Eukaryota > Viridiplantae > Streptophyta > Magnoliopsida > Malpighiales > Euphorbiaceae > Omphalea > Omphalea diandra. Next base: position 7,788 of record CATIWR010174612.1, read on the forward strand.
TTAATGTCGAAGAGACAAACCCAGACCGATTGTCGCCTCATCAGATGGGTCACATCAAATCAATCATAACAAAATAATCAGAGTAAGACAATCAAGCGACAAACGGCTTCGCCAACCGCCATAACGCCTCGATTTTCAAGATCGAAAATCAAAATTCTCTCTCAAGTGACAATAGCCAGAACCATCATGATAATCATGAAGCCCAACTTGGTTTCACCAAATTGCTTACCCAATCACCATTAAACCGAGATGTAAATAGACTCAGACTAAGGGGAGACATGTGATACTACCCAAATAACTATGGGCCAGATCCAACACCACACCAAGCCTAGCATGCCAACACACAGAGCTGGTTCAGCTTGTTGGCAAAGGGCCAACTCGCTAGCATGGCTGGACCCACGAGAGAGCGCCCTGCTTATAAGTAAACCATATGAGCCCAGCCAAAAAACAACCATTGACCTTCCTCCACAATGACACAACCTTTATATAAGAGACCTCAAGTATCTCTCATCACCATTATTACCACTCTTATTTATTACTCTCAACTAACCTCAACTAACTTAGCCATCGAAGGGGTTTCCGCTCAAGGACCGAACTCCTCTCTAGTCTTGCTCGTCTTGAGGTTACCAAACCGAGTCAATCTCTATTGTTCAAGAAGATCCGATCAAACCAATTATCCAGATCAGGTCATTGAACATCAATACCAATTTATATGCATGTTTGATCATGGTTTTTGAAAATTAAAGTTGTAATAGAACATATGATTAATTAAATAATATTTATTTTAAAATAGATAATATATGAAACTATTTTTTAGTATTATTTTTTTAGCTGCTTATTTTTATAATTTTTCAATGGTTCTTTATTTATTTATTATTATTTTTCATTCAATATTTTATAAAAAATTATAATCACTTGTATATTAAAGAATTAACTTGATAAATATCAAATTTTTATCTCAAATAAACACTGAAAAATGTCAATTACATGTTTAAAACTAAATTTGATATTAAAATTAATTACATTGATATTTTTTTTTCCAAAAGCGTTTTCTCCATATCAATTTTTCATAAAGTATGCACTCTACAACATTAGAACGATTTAGCATTGTGATTTTTTTTTTTTTTTTTGAGAAAAGCTTTGTGAAAATCTTATCCACTACTTCCATATCATAAAGATGTGATAAGCAACTTCAAACTTTTTCAAATATTTGTGGTAAGAAACCATTGTAACTTGCAACTGTATTTTCTTAAAAATTTTATATATTGTTACTAAGAATAGTAAGAAACCATTGGTAACAGTCAACGGTATTTTTGTAGAAATTTTGTATATTGTTACTAAGAAAAATACAAAAAATTATTATGTGATTGGACCTTCCTATATTTTGGGGAGAGGGGTGATAAAGTGTTTATAGGTTATATCATTAGTACTTATCCATAAAAGATCAAGATACCAAAGAGAAAATTATGTTGTACACTATTTTTTATTTCCTAAAAATATTTATGTCTCATATTTTATAAAAAGATAGTACGGTACATTACTATTTATTTTTTCACGTTGTTTTTAATTTTTTCTTTCCTTAATCACTACAACATAAACTACTATAAAGAAGAAAAGGAAGAACGAAGAAGAAGAAGACGACGAAGAAGACAGCATATACAAAGAAAAGCTCTCTTTTTTTTTTGCTCTCTCTAAAAAATAATAAGAAAATGGAGATGCATATGGGCTTTTATTTTTGTTTTCTAAGATTTAATAGTTGTTTTTACTGTTATTGTTATTTAGAATAAAAATATGATTTTTTATATATTATAAATGAAAAATATTTAACAAAAAAATATTTTTGAGCTAAAAATCAGTTATGAATAGAGAAAAAATCATATTTATTAGAGGTTGAAAATGCTGTCTACGTTCTATTTGTTGTTTTTATTTATTTTGTTTATCGATTGTTGCATAAACCAAAAGTAAACACAAAATACACCTAAAATAAATATTTTTCTGAAAATTATTTTTTGTAATTAATTTTTAAAAATTTTGAACTACTAAATCTAAAATAAAAGTAAATAAAACAAAAATAAACATTTCACTGTATATAAATATATATTACTTGATATTGTTATAAAAAAAACATTTATAATTAATAATAAACCATTTATAAACCAATGATAAACCAAAAACAAATAAATAATAAACCATTTGTAAATATTTTACAAATCCAAGAAGAAAATTTTGAACTGATAAACTTAAAATAAAAATAAATAAAACAAAAATAAATATTTTATTATGTATAAATATATATTACTTGATGTTGTTATAAAAAAAAAATAGTTGTAAACCAGTAATAAACAAAAAATAAATCGATAATAAACTATTTGTAAAAATTTAACGGCGTAAGAAGAATTGCTAGTGATAAACCAAAAATAAACCAGTGATAAACCATTTGTAAACGTTTCACTATATAACAATAACTAAACACAAACATCGTCTTCAACCTCCAACAACTCGATTTTTTTTCTCTTTTATGATTGATTTTGAGCTAAAATATGTTATTTTTAATTGTTTTTCATCCATAATATACCAAAACTCATTATTTTTTATTAAAAACAATAAAACAAACATTAAAAATCATATTAAATTTATTTTAGAGAGAGAAACATATATAATGAAGAACTGTCTTTCTCTAAAATAGACTCGCAAATCTACAATTGTGTAAGAAAAAATAAGTTTATTTTCATATTTTCATTTCAATGATATTTCTTTTTTGATGATGTTGTGTGCGAGAAAAAGAAGAAGAACAGATGAGCAGGATTCGAAAAAAAAATCGATTTCACAAATTTCTTTCCTTTTGTTTCGCAGGTTTTTATTGCTTGATTTGATGAATTCAAATGTTTATGGTAAAAAGATATTGATTGTCATTTTTCTGGATGTGTGTTAATTAGATTTGATTAAAAAAATGAGAAAAATAGCATAAATTTGAAATTTTCAATTGAAAATTAGTTTTTAAGATGTATTTATCATTGGTTATTAATTTTTAGGTAATTATGTCCATTTTCCTATACCAAATTAGCTAAGGGTGCTTGTCCATAAGTAAGCTGTATCGCTGATGTGGAATCGGTCTCTACCATAAGTCTCGAAATACCACATTCAGGAACAAATTGAAGCCCCTCTCTAACTTTAAAAATAAAAAAAAACAAACAAACAAACAAACTCAGCCATTTCGATAGATGAAATTTAAACAAAAATATACTTAATTTTCAAAAATACAGAGTTGGCTAATTAAATTCTAAAAAATAATTTATTTTAATTTTAACTTCTTAAATTAATAAAGCATTAAACAAAATTTT
>CATIWR010174621.1:0-12537 GCA_949677035.1 Omphalea diandra
CTTATCCAATCAAGTGAAAATAAATTTTATTTTCCTTCCCCTCCTCTTTATCCAATCATGAGGAAGGAAAATAAGGAGGGAAAATAAAATTTATTTTCCTTCCTTATTTTCTTTCCTCCCTATTGATTTTTGCCAATCACAGCCTTACTTTTAATAATATTTCATTTATGTGCTAAATTTTTTTCAAAAAATATTTATTCATCTTTTATAATAGCAGGCGAAATAATTAAAAAAAAATTAAATAATTTTATATTTTGTATATTTTATTTAAAAATATTTTACTATTTTATTTAAAAATATTTTATATATTTTATTATTATATTATATCTTAAAATATATAATAATTTTATTATATTATAGTATAATAAAATAATAATATATTATATTATATAATATAATATTTTAATAATATAATTATATAATATTTTATTATATTATATAATATTTTAATAATATAATATTATATTGATGCAGCTTTGCATGGTGTGCTGAGCATAACTCTGCTACGTCTGCCAGTTATTCTGGCGGACATAGCATTAAAAAAAAAAAAAAGAAAACTGTTAACAGTAACATCTGCCGGTTAAACCGGCGGACGTAACTGTTTGACCACCCTCTTTTGCAAAATACTTTTTAATTTGCCTTATTTTAATAAATATTTTTTAATTAACACCATTTTCCTAATTTTTTTTTTTTTTTTTACATTACTTAGAAAATTAGCCCCTCCAAAGCCAAGTTGAACTTTCCTCATTTGATAGGGTTCGAAGAGTGTGAGCTTATTAGAGTGACTAACAAGAGCAGCTCGCCAGAGTCGTCCTCTTCTTCCTCAAGTTCAACATCATCTTCATCAAAAGTGAATGAAGGTTCTCCTCAGCTAAAGCGGAGAAAAAGATTGAAATCAACCACTGACAGTTGTTAGGGTGAAACAACTGTACAAGTTTAATCGTTTAGATCCAGTTAAGTATTTTGATGTCTATTTATTGACTTCCAGAATTTTCCTGTTTAGGTGTAGGAATGAAAGTTTAATTTCTCGTCAATGTAAAATTTTTTCCAAGCCAACAAATTAAGAAAGAATTGTGTATTGGATTGGATTAACAATAGACTATATTGGTTTATAGGACTAACAAGCATCAGAGCTTCCACGAACCAAGATTTTGGAACGTGTCTTTCTGTTTTTTTTTTTTGGGGGGAAAAATTATTAATCTTTTGTTTATATTAAAATTAACATATTTTGATATAAATATAAAATTAAAATAATGAAAAAGTATTGTAAAATATTTATGGTAGTTTTATTCAAATATATCTAATAGTATTGATAAAATTTGAGATAAAATTTGATAAATTAAATAATTAATTCAACTACATGCCGAATTTTATATATTTTAAAAGAGTCCAATTTTTTTTTTTTAACAAAATAGTTACCTATTACAAAGATCTAAATTTTCTTATATTATAACCTAAAAAATCCTATAAAATGATTCATTTATGCTTCTCCAAAGGAGACTCATAGTCTCGTAAAAGAAAATTTGAATAATCGATAAAAAATAAAAATTACAAAAATCTATAGAAATAAATCTGCATATCTGAAAATTATTATGATAAAAAAACTCACACCCATTAGCAATCTTATAAATACAAGTATTTATTATTGCTAGTCATTCTTGACTATCGACATCTATCACCGATTATCATAAACCGGCATTGATCACTAGTGATAGATGAAACCCACAAAAAAAATTTCATTTTTAGTATATTTTTTTCTCATATTAAACCATAAAATACTAAAAATATAAAATATTTATGATCTAAATTTTATTATAATATTAAAAATAAAAAAATCATATTTTTTATAGCATATTCTAAATACCAAAAAATATGTTACTTAGAAAATATTTTTCTCGAAAAATATTTTTTTTGAAAAATATTTTTCTCGGATAAATTATTTTTAACGAAACAAACAAAGCCTTAGACTCGATTTTAAATGAGTATTTACTATTTGTCAAACAATTATATTGATAATATAATAATTTTGACAAGGGATAATATAATATATTTTTATCTTGTCATATGATAAATAAATTAATAATTAAATATTTAAATTACTCAATTAATAATATAAAAGTTTAACAATATATGAAGTTTTTTATATAAAAATAATTTAGAGAGTTTAATAATATAGGAGTTCTCCATGTAAAAATAAATTAGAAATTTTAATAATGTAAAAAGCTTTTCATGTTAGTTCTGTTTAAGATTTTAATAATAATAATTATTATTTGAATACCTATATAAAGAGAAAAAAAATTTTAAAAATATGAATAAAAGAAAAAATAAAAATATGATTTTTTATTTCATATTGAAATAATTATATTAGCCAAAATTTATTATACAATTGTAATTTTTTATTTTTACTTACTTAAAAAATCTAATTAGATAATAATCTTATATAAAATAATTTATATTTCCAAATCCAATTCGAAAAGAATTTTAAATTTTAATTATTATTAATATATTAACTTAAAATAATTAATTAGTTAAAATAAATGATAAATTTATTTTAAAAATATTTTATAATTATGCCATGTAATACCTAGATTAGCGACTAATAAAGATAATCTTGTAAGATTTTATTAATATTTATTAAATTAGATTAACAGTATAAATAAAACTATATTTATAAATATTTATATTTTCAAAATTTTAAAAATTATTATTTAATAATAAATTCAAATTTTTACAATAACAATGCCAACTATACTGGAAATCGTTGATTCAAAATTATGACCTAACCTTTTGGTTAAAAACAAAGAAATTGAACGCCAACAAAAGGTGCACTAACTCCTTTCTCTCTATTCACACAACCAGTAGTGGTGGCTTGTAAATGACCATTTTTAGCCAAAATCGGCCCCCTTTTCCTTTTCCTTGTTTTTTTAAATACGAGAATAATTTTCTTTTCCTTATTTTTTTTAAATACGAGAATAATTTCCTTTAAGATCTAAGAGTTGCATATTGCATACAATAAGTTCTGGCAAAGTAATTAAGATGAGGATTGCTAGCAAATTTTTTTTTAGATTAATAACAGCAACTCAATTTTATTATGTGTTGTCAAATTAAAGAAAATAAAAAGTTAGAGGAAATAATGAGAAAATATTATTTTATATTGTTTTGTAGATTACATTAGCAAGTAACATTTTGGAACAAAAAATAAATACTACAAGGGTTAGAAGGATTAGAAGAAAATATTATTTTATATTGTTTTGTAAATCATATATATATATATATATATATAGGAAAAAGAAAGTTGAATCTCTTTACTTGATACATCAATATTTAAAACTTAACATATCATCATTTTAAAAGTCTTTTATGATCTCTTTTTTTAATTTCCTAGAAATTAAACTTTTTATTTTTTGTTATATATTAAAGATAAAGATAATTAATATTGAAATAATTATAAATATTTTCATATTTATTATTAGATCAATTATGATATATTTAATTTTAGTATTAATTAGTTAATTTTAATTTATATATAAAATAAAATTTAATCTTAATAGATAATATAAAAAATATTTTATATATGAGATAAAATTTTGTGAAATAAATTTTGTGAATTTACTTATCTTAAAAAAAATTATAAATATTATTCTAATTTTCAAAAAATTTCAATTACATGAAATTAATATTCATAAACTCATACAAATAAGATAATTATAAATTTATAGAATTAATAATTCAATTTTAATTTTATAAAATTTGTACATATTTAATCTATATATAGTTAATATTAATATTTTTTTCTTATTTAATGTTTATTTAAATGTGTATATATATCACCTTAATAAAAAAAAGTTTTATATTACCTAAACAATGGTGAAATTACACAAACTATTATCTCAAAAAGAAAAATACACATACGGCTGAAAATAGATTTCGAAAACTTATTTTTTAAAAAAATAATTTTAATAACTATATAAATTAAAATTAATTTCAAAGATAAAAATTAAAATATTGAATCTTAAAAATTTTAATGAACTTTTATTTTGAAATATATACATATTATTAAGCAAAATCTCATAGTGGGTGCGTATTTCTCCCTTTGAGTGATTAAGCTTTCTCCATCACTTTCCACGTTAGAGCCTGCTGTTTTCCCTTTTTTTTTTTTTTTTGGGCGCTACATTCAAATTATTACCCACCAACATCAATGCAGAAAAAGACAATTATCAATATATATGATAGCCTCAAAATTAGTTTTAAATAATTATTTATTATTTATCAATAATTATGTATAATATTATTAATTGTTATCATTTTGTATTATGTTAAAAAAAATTATTCTATTGAAAATTTTAAATAGAAATTTTAAAAAATTAATTACCGTATAAAAATTTTGTAAATAAAAAATTAAAAAATCTAAATAATAAAAATTTTAAAAAATAAATAAATAATTTTAAAAATTCTAAAACGTAACAATTCTAAACAACTTTTGAAGAAGAAATTATAAAAACTTACAAAGTAATAATATGAATAAGAAATTAAAATTTAAAAATTCAATTATATAAAAATTAACAAACAATATAATAGATTGTTAGAAATTATTTCGTATAAGCTAAACAAACTTTTTGTTAAAACTATACTACACAAGATCTAAAGTATGAATCAATAGATAATATTTTGTTATAATTATCTTATATATGTATATATAATTTGTAATTATCTATTAATTTTATTTTTTATTATGAAATGTTTAATATTATTTATTTGATTGATTATTAAAAACTACATCACTCAAATTTAATAAATTTTCTTTTGAAATTGTGTTAATTAAAATTAAAAATATAAATCAATAGATAATTTTTTATTATAAATATCTTTTAACATAATTATAAATTTTAAGAAATTTATATTCTTATTATATTTACTTGATAGCAATTTTTAATAAATTAATAATTAAAATATTTATTTATTTATTTATTTATTTATTTAATAAAATTAAAATATTAAATTTATTTAAATTTATATTAAAATCATTTCGCAATGATTTAGCACTAGTCTACATTTTAATCAGAACGTCTGCTTATCTATTAAACCTGAGTCGCTAAGCAAAAATCTCACAACGACACCTGGAAGTGTGTTTCTCCCTTGAGTCATTAAGCCTTCCTCACCACTTGTCACGTTAGTGAGTGCTATTTTCCTTTTTTTTTCTTTTTTTGTGCCACATTTAATTTATTACCCACAAACACCAGTGCAGAAAGAATATATATATTTTTTGATTAACGTGAGAATAAATACATTCAAACGAAGATACTTTCGAATAACGTAATCTCTGCAGTCTCATTTGATCGCTACAATTATTTATCGATTAAAAATCGGCAGAATAATGCGCAGAGGAGAAATACTGATTTTTTCCCCCAATTTTGAACCAGTGTATCAACTTCGTGAGCATGAAGGGTCACTACCATTGTCTCTAATCCATCACCCACTAATTTAATTAAGCATGTGATGTGGATCAATAAACAATTCTTCATCACCACATTTAAACTCATTAGTATGCTTCTGCAGTAATTTATGCAGTGACATCATTTTGCTTACTGCTCGTTTGAACGTGAAGATCTAATGAGCTTTTGATTTCCTTTCTCTTTCTAATTTTTTTAGGAACTGTGTTATTGAGTTATTATTGAGCTTGAGTTTCTTATTATTCAAAATACAGCTCATTGGTTTCTTGGGTTGTTGGCTTTTGACCACGAGGATTGTAGCGGGGCCATATCTGAAAAAATAATGACAATATTCTACGCATAGAAATGAGATGATGTGGTATTTATATATTATGGTTTTATTGATTTGATATTGTACAAGATGTTTGAATAATTGTCCAAGACATTTTTATTTCAATTTTTTAATGCATCTTATCTTTTAATATTTAAATTTACCGTTAAAAATTATATATATATATATATATATATAGCTCTCAAATAATTAACAAAATTAATAAATTGGTATTCAAATCTTATAATATTTAGAATTTGATTTCACTTATTTTTTATTTTGATCCATTAATTTATTTTGAAAAAATAGAAAATTTTAAAAATCTCCTCTTACTCATTTCCATAATTCTATTATTTCATACTTAAAAAACTCTCAAAATTTATGCGTTTATTACTTTATATTTAAGAAATTCTTAAATTTTGAATATAAAAATCTCTTTTTTCTTATGCCATTTTTTCTTTTAAAAGAAATTAAATATCATAATTCTTTTTTCTTTTTAGGATCAGATCATCTAATATCCTTACTCTTTGGGTGGTATGAGACTTGAGCTGGGTAGGACCACTAGAACAGTAAAATTCTCCCTCTAGAATTTTAATGCAATTGCATACTTCAAAACTCGAACTCAATAATAACTTTTATTAAGATAGAACAGTCTCCTACCAGTTGATTTATGGGATTAGTGGTAATATCATAATTCTTTTTAGACTTGGAAACCTTTAACCGTAGAAATCTATATATAGGCGTATTATATTGTGTGAATATATAATTCTTTTACTTTTCATATTTTCACTTTCTTGTTTATTTTGAAACACAAAAGAGGTGAAGAAGAAAACTGTTATAAGAAATAATTGTAGATTGCTTATCGAAATTTCACATATGTTGAATCTTGGTCTATTATTAGAGCCACGCATCCTTTAAAAAGCTTGCTTCTTATTTATTTTTAGCTCCTAACCTACACAAAACTTGAAATTAAAGCAAAATTAACTATTTTTAAAATAATTTACTATAGAAAAAAATACTCCTTATTTACATCAATATAAATGTGTAAAATTACGCACATCAATAATGAAATACTTTTTATTTAGTTGTTTTATAGTATTTAGTTAAAATAAATATTTTGAAGAATTTTTTAGTTGTATTTATAATTTCTAAATTAATGATTAGGTTGCTAATACATATATATATATATATATATATATATATATATATATATATATATATATATATATATATATATATATATATATATATATATCATTATTATCTTTTTATATTGTTTAAATTAATCTATGAGTGAAATTATTTTAGGGTCTTTATAATGAAAGCTACTTATAAAAGTTTATAATAGACATTTATTAACAATATTTTTAAAATTGAACTAGTTAATGAATTAATAAGCTGATTTATTCTCGATTTGATTGTTTCCATCTATTTGATCGATCAAATTTAATTGACTTAATAATAAATAAAATATAATAAATACTATTAAAATAACTTTAAAATTAAAATATAAAAATATATTTATAATAATTAAAAATAATATGAAAAATAGATCCAAATGAATTAAATTAATTACTTATTCTATTATTAATTTAATTCATCCAATCGAATGGTTTGATTTCAAAACATTATTTATCAGTGTACATTTTTTTTTTTTTGTACTCCACCGATGTCAAATCCTGATTCCACACTATATATATAAATTATCACTTTTTCGTTTGTTATTTGAGAAGAACGTGAAAACAAATTAATTTAATAAATCCCTCAATAATTATTAATGAACATTAAAATTATTGATAATTATTAATAATTAATAATGATGTTAGATTGGGTTATTCAAACCTAAGTCAAAGTTCTGTTTTGATCTTAACAATATAGATTGAAAATTTTATTGTCAATTTTAATTGTTGTTTTTACAGGTTATAAGAATTATCTTCAATGGAAGTCAAAATCTCTATCTTTTAGGAGAACAGAGGAATTCGTAGTCGATATCCCCTCAGTCACGACTGCGACACTGATATAAGAATGAATGAAACTAGGTCAAAGAAATTTGTGGGTGAATTCGCAGCCGCAAATCAAGTAAACGAGTCTTGGTTCAACCGCAAAGGAATTTGCGGTCTCAGTCGCGCCCATGACATAGTGATCTCGCGACTGCAACTTTTGAGAGTGGTTAAAACATAACGGCTATATTTTCTTGGATGACTAACGAAAAATTAACACGTGGACTAACAGTTAGACACAAACAGTGTTTTCAACCGCAATTGAAAATTCGCAACCGCAAAAAGGTAGTAGCGACCGCGACTTCAGCCTGACAAACATTTAATGCTGAATTTGCCTAACACATTTTAGAGATTTGTTGATAGTTTTAGAGTAACGTTTCTTTGGTGGATGTGGGCTATAAATACTCCACCAAACTGATGTTAATGCAAGAGGATAACCATTTGATATGTGCCAAAACTCTTGCTAAATTATTTTTCAACTTTAATTCTTTATTTATTTGTATATAGTTTGGTGTGAGTTTTAAACACTTTTTTTGGTTGGGTTTGAGAGTTAGCCCTTGTATAGAAAATTTTTGTATATGTTTTAGAGTGAGTTTTAGACAACTCTTGTATAGGTTAAGTGTTAGCCTTGGAAAAACACTTGTAAGGTTTGATGTGAATCTAAAACACTAGGTTGAGTGTGAACCTTGAAAAACACTTGTAAGATTTGGTGTGAATCTAAACACTAAGTTGAATGTGAGCTTTTAAAACACTAAAAATGAGTGAAATACCCAATTGGTGAATTGGAGAGTAGACGTAAGGTTGGTTAATACCCGAACCACTATAAAACTCTTGTGTTTATTTTTCTCCTACCCTTTCTCTAATATTTCATTGTTGTGTGCTTCCTCTAAAATCAAAAGTTCAGATTTGCCACTTATTCAACTCCCATTCTTGGTGCATTGGGGTCAACAAATGATAAGGATAAAAGAATCCAAGCAATGGAAGGGAGGTTGCAAATTTCTTTTTTTTTAAAAAAAAAAAAATCATTTTAGAAACTCGTTCCAAAAATTTGAACTACAAGCTAAACATGGAGTGTTCTGTTATTTTCCTTAAACATTAAACGATACTATAAATCCATTTTTCAATTCTTCTGTGTCTATTTTTCATTCAATTTACACATCTCAATTGTTAATGAACATTAAAATTATTGATGATCATTAATAATTAATAATGATAATGATAAAAGAACCCAAGCAATGGAAGGGCGGTTACAAATTTCTTTTTTTTTTTTTTAAAAAAAAAAAAAATCACTTTAGATGCTCGTTCCAAAAATTTGAACTAAAGGCGAAACATGGAGTGTTTTTTTTATTTTCCTTAAATATTAAACGATACTACATATCCTTTTCAATTTTTCTGTGTCTATTTTTTATTCAATTTACACGTTTCAATGACTCATGACTCAATTAGTAAACCGATTGCAAAAAATTCTAGCAGTTTTTATCTTTTAGGCTATCGTCGACTAAATCATCAACGGTAGTCCATAATTTTATTGTTTTTGTTACTATATCATCTGTCTTCATCTCAATAATACAAATTTATAGATTTTCTAGTTTTTCATTTCTTTTGTAACTCTGATGAAAGTTTTTAAGTTTTTCTTTATAAAAGTTTAAGTACTCTTATTTGAAGGTTATTATTATTTCTTTCATGAGATTGATTTATAATATTATTAAAGATATTGATTAGTTCTTTGCAACAATTCAACTGAGTTCATTTGGAGATAAAAATATCAAGTTATGGCTTCGTATAACCACCGAGTTAAGCGTGTTTCTTGTTGTTATGTGAGATTTAATATTCTATCAATATGGTTGTGTTTTTACAAAAGAAGATCTTCATCTAGATTAGATTCAACATACTCGATGTCAATATAATGCATTGTGGATTGTAAGCTTTAATTTTTTACCTGTATTGGTATTATTGTATTTGATATTTTATATATGAGAATTATTCTCTTTCATCTAAAAAAAAGTAAACCGATCGCATATTTAATTATATTTGAAAATTTAATAATTTTACCATAAGTATTTAAAATTTAATGAAATAAGTGAAAAAAAAAGTTCAAAATGAATCCAACAACATACTTTATCTATTTCACAATATCTATTTTTTTAGAGTTATGCATTTAGATTAAGAAAATAATTAATGATAAATATATCTTTAATTGTCTTTAATTAAAACTCTACGCTAACACAAATAAGAAAGTATTTAATTAGAAAAGAGAGAGGAGATAATGATAAGAGTAAATTTTAAAAAATAAATAATTGATATTACATTAGTAATATGGAAAGATTATTATATTGAAACAAAAATTGTTCCTAAAACGAGAAATATAGTGAAGTGGAAGGAGTATATTATCATTAACAGCATCATCAAACGTCTTTTCATTGACAAAATAAAAATTCTATCTTCAAACAAAGTTTTATTTTTATTTTTTTGAGAATAAAACAAAGTCTTATTTTTGAATATGAAGAAATGACATTTTTTTTTCTTTAAATGTACTTATAAAATAAATATTTAGGTAACGCGTAAATCTTCAACTAGTTACTAGGTCATGGAAACCGGTGAGTGAAGCACCATGCATTGCACGTGCCAGTATTAGTAATTTAATATACAGTGAAAAAATTCGAAATGCCACATAACAAAAACAAACGGTTTGACGAAAACAGAAACCACGCTGAAATTTGACAAATAAAACAATAAAATTAAACTAAAAGCCTTGCTCTGAACCTTTCTATTCCCCTCTCTCTCTTTCTCTCTCAAAATTTCAGCTTGTATACAAACCAAAAATAAAATAATAAAAAATTTGAACCATCGTTGAACATTTTTAAAGTTTTTTTCACATTCATGATATTTAATGTTAAGATTCCAAATCAAATATAAATATCTAACTTCGAATTTGTGAAAAAATAAAAGCTATTTTTAAAGCAAATCATCATAGAAGAAAAAAAACTCCATCAATAGCATTTTCTTATTTTAATAATTATTTTGTTTAAAATAAATTTTAAATTGATAAAATTCAACTAAATTCTATTATTGAAACATAAACTTTTCAAAAATAAGAAAATCATTAAAGAAGAACTATTTTCTATTAAATTTTTTAAAAATTTGATTTTCCAAACAGGAACAAAAGGAAAAAAAGAAAAAAAATTGATATTTTTGTTAAAAAAAAAAAAAAAGCAGACTTTAATTACGAACCATCCATTCAACTAAAATAGTTATGTTACATTTATATATAAAAAAAAAACACCATGTGAATTATTTGAAGACCAATTCCTAATGTAGTAATAAATAAATTTCTTTCATTAAATTTTTTATTTTTCTATTATGCCGGCTTGAAATAAATCGTACTAGAGAATATATAATAGAATTCATTAATATAATTCTATTAATAGAATTCATTCACTTTAATAATAAATTTTTTTTATTTGAAATAAATATTAAATTTTTAAGAAAAAATATAATAAATATTAAATTGATATAATCATTAATAATATTAATCAAATTATTTTAAATTTAAAAATAAAAAAAATCATTAAAATAAAATTTAAATTTTTTAATTTTTTTTTCAAAATCTAAAGTATTAAAAAAAAAGAGGTATAATTAGAGAGGAACAGATCATAAAAATGAGAATTCTGCATTTGTTCTCATAAATCAAACTAACAAACAAATAAGAGTTGGTCCAATTTTCTTCCTTCTTCTGGTTCTTCAGATACATGCGCACACAAGGAATACATGCCCAAATAAAAAAAAAAAAAAAAAGAAAAGCATATTATTCCTCAATAAATAAAATAATAATAACATCATACACATGCTACTCGCGCACAATCTTAGAATGATTAATTATTCAGATGACGTTTTTCTTATTTGTAAATTTCTGTAACACATGAAACCCTCAGAACTCCAATCCAACCACCACATTTGCTATTTCTCAGGAAAATAGTAAACAAATAGTAGTGAGTAGACCATGTGAAAAAGACCCTAAAATAATGCAATTTCATGGAAAGAATCCTATCACACGTCTTAAGAAAAGGACATAAAATGAAACTTATATATATTACATCACGCATGCACATTCCGCATTCCAATGATCAGTACCTCCCAAATTGAAAAAAAACAAGAAAGAGTCGCCACCATAACTGTTTTCTTATCAAGAAAAAAAAGCAAAATGCGGGGAGGAAATACCTCAGAATTTGATGATTTAGGTCTCTTAGAGTATATTCAGCAGTATCTTCTTAATGATGATTTCGAGACTCTAGCAAGCATCTCACCGGTAAATTCATGCCAAGAATCGAGCTTCTTCAGTAGTTGTCTCCCATTAACGGACACCTGCAATGATGTACCCTCCAAGGTTAACGATGCCTATAACATGAGTCGTGGTACTAGTATTTTCAGTGCCCTAGCTCCTGATGCAGAAAGGGAAGCTCATTTTAAATTTGATTTAACGGCCACCACTAAGGCATGTGAGGTTGGTGATGCGGTTGCTAGTTCAGATCCAGATGTTGTGGCGGCGGTGGCGCGAAGGAATAATAAGATTGCACCGGAGGCGAAAGGATGGCAATATAAGGGAGTGAGGAGGAGGCCGTGGGGAAAGTATGCGGCGGAGATTAGAGATCCGAAGAGAAATGGAGCTAGGGTATGGCTTGGGACTTATGAGACACCTGAGGATGCGGCATTGGCCTATGACCAAGCTGCGTTTAAGATGCGGGGCTCTAAAGCTAAGCTCAATTTTCCTCACCTCATT
>CATIWR010174628.1:0-34636 GCA_949677035.1 Omphalea diandra
CCACACCCCACTTTACGTGTGACCCTTGCCCCCGCTCCTCTCTCTCTCTCCCTCCACCAAACATATCTATATATATATATATATATATATATATATATATATATATATATATATATATATATATATATATAGATATATATATATATATGGTTTGGTTCGGTTTTTTTGGATAAGATATTTTACTATTTATTTCAGGGATTTTCTATTCATTTCAATTCGATTATTCGATTTAGTTCAGAAATCTCCGAATCTTGTGCACACACATACCTATAAATACTTTGAACAGTGCCTAATATTCAAATATTCAAATTCACATCACTTGGAAATTCTCCATAATCGTTTTAAACTACAAATTGATCCTAATTTTTTGTTTCAAAATTATCATTTTTGTTGGATTTGAAATTTTAATTTGAACTCGTGTGAAATATTAATTTAAATCTACAGGCATTTTAAATTAATTTAAAGATAAAATGATTCAAAATTTTCAGAATCAAATTCCATCTTAATTTAAAAATTTATAAAATTAAAAAATAATAATTTTATTGAAAAAAGTTATGACTAACACAAGTCAATCTAAATATGAAAAATTAGTTGATATTCATCTGAAAGTGTTTTACAGCTCCATTTGATAGGTAACCTAAACCCACAATAAAGTGACTAAATTAGTTGCTTATCTGCCACCTTTATTTCGGACTAAACCTATCAAAAGAATGGATAAATAAATTTGAAAAAAAATTCATTTATCTTATTGAAATCCAAAAAATCAATTCGGTTGAATCGAAATAGGATTGAAATTTTAAAATTTTTGAATAAATGATTGAGTTAGGATATTAAAATAGAAATTAGTTGAACATATAACCAATCTGAATATAATATAGCATAATGCTTGTACATACATAAAGGCTTCCAAAAAATATAAAGATATCTTAAATGTATTTTTCACAAGAATATTTACTAATATACTTATCTACAACACTCTAATTGCATTTGGTCCAAAAGAAATAACATTTACTAAAAGTATTATTCTTATATGATTCTGGTAATATTATCAATTTTTAGTTGTATGTCAACTTCATTCATTTTGAGAATAATTATATATTTTTTTTCGTATTATTAAGCAGTTTTCAATTAATTTAGTGAAATATTAGTATTTGAAGACTCCTTAGAAGTTAGATTTTCAATGTTTTTATATTTATGTGATCAAACTATTTACTGTTACTAGTTTTTACTACACGTGCATGACACATAATTAAAATAGTTATTAGATACGTGAATTTATTAATTTTATATTTACATGAATAAAAAGATTATGTAAAATTATAAACAATTAAAATTTTTTTAGAATACATATAAAATAAATTTTTAATATATTTTATTATTATTATTATTAAGTGAATAAAAAACTAAATTTAAAAACCGAATAAGAGTGATACAAAATTAATAGAAAAATAATATAATATAATATTAATAAATAAAGAAGATGTTTTTACCACTCATTATTATCAGTATAAATATTCATTGTAATAATTAAAATGTCAAAATAGTATTATGATAACATTTTTATTTATAAATATATTTAAAAAATTTATTTGTTCAATAAAACTTTACCTTTATAAGAGAAGTACTTCTTTATAGATTACATTTCTAGTATTAATTTTTTATATTTCCATTATTTTGTGAGATTGCACAAAAATTTTTATGGTAAATATTAACACCTGTCTGCATAATGCTATATATGGTCGCCTATGTAAAAAAAATATTTTGTGATAAATAAACTTCAACATTGAATACCATCTGATTTTAAGTTTTATTTATGGTCATGGTAAAACAAAGACCTACTATATAATTATTTTATTTTAAATTAAAATAGGCATCTTCTTTCTCCGTTGGAGAGAGGTGAATTTTTAATAAAAACACTTGTTATATTGCATGCTGACTAATGGTTATTTTAGTATGTATGACATTTTCATAGAAATTTTTGCAAAACCATTCTTATACTATTATACAAGTCTAATGGGCTCAAATTTAAATTATATTATTTTAATTTATTAAATATTTAAAAATAAAGTAACACTAACTTAACAATTGTTATAAAAAAACACTAACTTAAAAACATAAACATCTTTCCCCATTATTCTAACTATTTCAAATAATCTCAAATTTCAAAAATTAAAATAATATGCATTATTCTAATTATTTCAAAATAGAAGTAATAATTCATTCTATGAAAATATTATCATCCAATTAAAATTTATAAATTAAGATTATTATTATCAATTTAAAAAAGTTCAATACTCTTTTATGTTTAGAAAATTTTTTCCTAATTAGTCACTTTTATAAATAATACATTATAGATTCAAATATAACAAATTTCAAAATTAAAACGATAGTTATATAAAAGAAATATTATCCATCCAATTTAAATTTATAACTTTCAATTGTTATTATCAATTTAAAAAAGTTTTATAACTTTTTATGTCTAAAAAAATTGTCCCTAATTAGCAACTTTTATATATAGTATAGATTAAAATAATATTTATTTTTTCAACAATTTCAAAGATTGACATAATAATTAATTTTATAAAGCATATTTTACATCTAATTAAAATTTATAACTTAAAATTATTATTGTCAATTTAAAAAATTCTATAATCTTTATGTCCAAGAAAATTTTTCCTAATTAACCACTTTTATAATAATATATTATAGATTTCAAATATCACAAAATTTAATGATTGAAATAATAATTATTTGTGTAAAGAAATATTATCCATCCAATTTAAATTTATAATTTAAAGTTGTGATTGTCAATTTAAAAAGGTTTTGTGCCCTTTTACGTGTAAAAATATTTTTTCTAGTTAATTACTTTTATATATGGTATAGAAATTTAATTATATTTTTGATATACTCATTATATTTAAAAAATTAGAGAACATCATGCTACTGAATTATTAAAATAGTTTTTTTTATCTTTATTTGAAATTTAAATAGGTGCACTATTGTGTATAGAATTTTAATATTATCAACAGTTTTTGTAAGTAAATAGAAAACTTTTATGGGTAAATAGATTTCTGACAGATTATATCGCTAGGCAGTAGGTGGATTAATGATCATTTTTACCTTTGAATTTAGCAATAATAAAGTCATTAATTTCATTGGTAAAATTTTACTCACGAAGTATTTCATAAGAAAATTGGAAAGTAAATATTTAATTATAGAATTTTCTCTAATTAAATCTTTTAATAAAATTAATTATGAAATTTTTCATAGATAAATTTGTTTGTTATTATTTTTACATCCATTAGGAACTTATAGATAAATGTTTAATGACATAATATTCTATACAAAAATCTAAAGGTAAATATTTACCTACATAATTCTCTCTCATTAAATCTATTAGTAAATTTAGCTATAAAATTTTTAGAGGTAAAGTTATGTGTTATTATTTTTATATTTATCGGCAATCAATCGGTAAATATTAAGTAAATCCATTGATAAAAATTATACATAATTTTGTGTTCATTTATTATTATAATTTATTTTAAGCATGATAGAATTGAATATATATATATATCTATATATATGCTATTATTTTAAAATTTGTCAGTAATCCATAGATAAATATTTAATTACAAAATATTCCATAGAGGAATAGTTCACAAAAATTATATATATAACTTTTTAATATATATATATATATATATATATATATATATATATATATATATATATATATATATATAATTTTTTTAATCTCAAAAAGCATTTACTATAAGTGTTTGTTATTTATCAAGTTTGTTATAAAAATTATTTATAATAAACATTTATCATTTATCAAATTAATATTTTAATAAATAACTAGCAACTATATAATATTATTATATTATATTATATTAATATTATTACTATATAATATTATTTTTAATAAATAAGCATGTGCATTTGGCATGTGCTTGGTGCCTATGTTTTCTCACAAAGCAATAATTTTTATCAACAAATTATTGTGAGACTAATCTTTCAATATTTTTCTTAGAGACAAAACAATAAATTCAATTAATTAAGATAGAGCTCTTTCACTCAATATAAAATCTGTGGCTTAATTTCAGCATTTAATATAAATATATTAAGGGAAATTTTACAGTGCAATGTTACACCTATGTAACACTAATAAGAACCATAAATTTATGGCTCTTAAATAGTAACAATGAATATAATAATAAGAAAAAAATGAAAAAAAAAAAAAGGACCGATTAAGATAGCAATGGATGAAATACCTAAACTGATCTTTGAACAATTTTTTGAAAATAAATAAGTCATAAATAGGTATCTCATAATAGCAATAGTAATAGTAATAATTAGCTTAAAAAAATGAAATATATATATATATATATATCAATAGTAACTCTCGTAGGCGAAACAAGGAGAGTTGGAGGGAGTCACAAGGTTCAACTCCTATTGCCATGGACATCGAAACAAGGGAGGGGGACTGAAGGAAGAAGAAGGCTCAAACCCAAACTTTAAAAAAAAAAAAAACAACGCTTCATTCTAAAATGAATTTTTTTTTAAAAAAAAAAATAAGTAGAGCCCCCTTATATAGTGAATTAGAGTTGTGCATGGGTGATACGAAGTGAATTTTTTTTCTCTGTGATTTCTTATTCTTGGTTTAGGGTTTAGCATATACTTTGTTCGGCTTTATGCTTGAAATAGTGTTTTTCGTTTGTTTCCTCTATAGAACATATGTAATGTCTCTAAGTCTATGTTTTATGTTTGTTTCCCTGCAAAGGGAAATTGGATTTCTTATTATAGAAACAAAGTTAAGTTTATTTTTATGCCTAATTATTATTTCTTTACGTTGATTATCTTTCGTTAATAAAGCACTTATAAAGAGGGAAAGCGGATCTTAATTCTTTCAATTAACTTTTTAACATTTTGGAGTTTTTCCTACTCTTTATTATCAATTTGTATTTTATTTGGAAGTTTTTTGAAGTCTTCACTTGTTGTATAATATATTTATATATGTTTTTCCCCATTTGTTGATTTTTATCAGAAAGTACTAATCTGCTTATGATCTTTGCAAATCAAGATGTTAATAGGTGGTTTTATATGTGTTTCTTTGCAAAACAGAATGTTGTAAATGTTGAAATATGCAAAGCAAAGTTGGCTCTATATATTTTTTTCCCTCTCCATCTCCTATCTCCTCACTGTTGCATTGCCAGTCAGCAACTCTTTCCTTGCTGTCGGCAACCATATATGATAGTGAGACCCCCAAAAAAATATTTTCTAGTTCCGGCACTTGTAACTCTTATTAGTTATTTTATGAATTAATAACAATTAGTATTGGTCATAAATAAGGGACAACTTAAATTTATTGGCTTCTAAAATTAAAATATTAAGTAAAAATGAACATTAATTATTGAGAAATTTTGAGATATTATCTCAAATAGAAAAGCAAACGACTTTTGTCCCAATCCAATGTAAAAATGACTTACTATACAGTGTATAGAATAAAAGAATAATTTAAAATGATTAAACGTGAAAGTGCTGAAAAAAACTTTAAATTGCTGCCAAATAGAAGTGTGATATATTCAAATAATAGAGAAAATAATTCATCAATATGCTAATATGGCAATTGCTTAAAGGGTCTTCTTTCAAGACTTTTTATAGATATGAATGTCTTTTATTTTTATTTATTTCTTATTTAAATTATTAATTATTTTAATTGAATATATTTTTTTATATATATAGGTTAATTTATTTTTTATCTTAATTTAATTTATTTGATTTATCATATATTAAATAAATATTATCCCTTTTTTTTTTTTAACCCTCTTCTTTCTTTCCTTCGCCTACGTGTTTCAGCTCTAGGTATACCCACAGCTGCGATCGATGCAATTGGGCATGCCAACCACCTGCCAAGCAGCGAATTTAGCCAGCAAAAAGATGTTAATGTATTAAAATTAATAAATAGATAAATCAAACTTAAAATGATTCCTCTTCCAATTAATATTCACTAAATTCTCTTTATTTTAAATTCTGACATTTTCTTATTATATCCAAAAGCATTTTACAATGTAAAATATAATATTATTCTTTTTTAATAGCAAAAGATATAAAAATTGAGAGTTTTAAATTACTAGAAATTAGGGGAAAAAATGAAAATAAAGCATATTTATTTAGATTTGTTATCATTATTAATTTTTCATCAATATTTGTAGTATTAAAATTAATAAATTTAAATAAAAATATAAAGAAAAATTATCAAATATATATATATATATATATTTGGGGATTTAAAATAAAATAAAAGAATTAGTTAATATTAAATACATATTTGGGTCAATTAATGAGATTTAAAATTTTTATTTATGGGCTTATAATAAAAAAAAATCTTTATAACTCATTACTTTTTCACTTCGTACAAGTCGTTTGAACGACTGATAAGTATCATCAAATTAAGAGTCATGATCAAATTAATAACTCCATAAATACTCATCTTTTACTATTTTCGAAAAAAAGTTTTTAGACATAAATCTCAATTACTAGGCAAATCCCTTCGTAGAACCCGCTAAATATCCCTTGCCCACGTACCTACTTATTAACCTTTGCCATACTCCCCTGCACTATTTGTCTCCTTCCACGCCTCCTCTCCAACCACACTTCATTATCATCACCAAGTACTAAGTACTGTCATCCTTGAGCACAACGCCATAAGGCATGGAATGACATCAAACTCTCGCCAACCCCAAATCATTTCCTACCCATAAAAAATTATATGTTTTATGTATAGATTTATATTACTGAAGGAATTTATTATATGGGTAATATGTACATTTAAATTGTCAGCAGAATAATTTCCATTGGTAATTCAATAATGTTATTATTACATTAATTTGATAAAACAAAATAAACTAATGCTACATTAATTATATTACTATACTCTCTCTATTTCTCAATAGATATCATTTAAAATTTTTGTACATATATTAATAATTGTAAGTAAAAAACTATATTATTCTTAGTTAATTATTTTCATAAATTATTATATACTTTAAAAAGAAACAATTATTATGAAAGAGATAAAGAGTAGAGTTGAAAAAAATAATTAATGTTCAAAGATAATTGTAAAACATCAAGTATTATAGAATAAAAATTCTCTCTAAAATGATATTTATTTTAGAACAGAGAGAGTACAATATTATATATTATTATATTGCATAATATTATATACTAATTATATTATATTTATTATTTATATTAGTTATCCTATTACATTAATTATATTATATATTTTAGAATATACATAATATCATATTATATAAATTATATTATATATTAATTATTAATATTAGATTGTCTTATTATTTAATATTAGTGATATATATTTTAATTAATAGTATATCACAATAATTTTGTGAGTTTATGATTGGCAATTTTTTAAACTAATTTATCTAAAAAAATATTTAAAAGGTAAAATTTTATCCTAATTTACATAATGAATTATGTTGTAAATAATATTTTATCCTAAGACTATCAATATTCTATAAATCACGTAATGTATTATTTCCTTTCTTTTACTTATGACTTTTAATGCATAGGCAAATTATTATCACTGTCATGTCAGTAAATCATAGGTACTTGTTTACACTAATTCCCGCCATTTATTTTGTGCCTCTGTTATTGATAACTTTAAATTCATTGGTAATTTTCATAAAAAAATTCATAGATAATCCGTAGATAAATTAATTGCACAAAACCCATAAATGCTCTAATCCTATCATGTCAGTAAATCATAGGTAATTTTTTACACTAATTCCCGCCATTTATTTTGTGCCTCTATTATTGATAACTTTAAATTCATTGGTAATTTTCATAAAAAATTCATAGATAATCCGTAGATAAATTAATTGCACAAAACCCATAAATACTCTAATCCTATAGGTAATTACCAATGAGAATATTTTCAAAAGTAAATTACACAAGTAATTCACTATTTTGTTGTAATATTATATTTTAGATGAATTAATTTATAAGTATAATATAAAAAATTAGGATTATCAATGTATTAAAATTAGATATCCGATCATATGTGATGTTCTGCGTGGTATCAAGTCGGGGTAGTTTGAATGAGTCTTCTTAGATATGATGAATGACCTAGACACTTCTAGTTTGGACTTTGTAAGACAGATAAAGGTGGGAGGAAAATCCAATTGTGTGATGGATATTTACTCCGATGTTTAAGTTAGTAGACTTTAGTTGAGATTTAAAGTGAGAATATATTAGAGTAGAATGAATAAAAAATCTAGTTAAGGCCCTTTATATAGCAATTCTAGTGGACTATATTTGTATTAGATGAGGACTCTATTCCTTCTTGATGGGGATCATCTTTCATGGTGAGAATTAGCTTTTTCATGAGGATAAGGGATGGGTTGAAGATCATGCATATAGGTTGAGCCAATGCTGACCTTTTAGTTAAGAGTTTAATCTTAGATGAGCTAAGCTTATGAAAAGCTGAATGGTTTAGGTTCATGATGTCTAGTTGAGCCTTTCACAGAAGTAGGCCTAGCTTATTTTAGTGAGGGAAGTATCATATGTTCCCCTCCAGTCCGAGTCTATCTATGTCTCGAGAAACTTCTTGATGAGAATTATCATTTCCTTATAAGGATAAGGAATGGGCTGAAAAGTCATGCATATGAACCAAGCTAACGCCAACCTTTTAGTTGAGAATCTAATCTTAGACCGAGTTAAACTTATGAAAAATTGAATGGTTTAGGCTCGTGATGTCGAGTCGGGCCTTTTACAAGAGTAGGCGTAGCCTTTTAGTAATAGAAGTATCATATGTCCCCCTCTAGTTCAAATCTGTTTATGCCTTGAGAAGCTTGTGAAAGAAAAGTAATTAAGTTACTATAAAGCATATCTTAAACTGACTCAGCTGAATGGTAAAAAGGAAAACTACCTAGCTCTTTTCCTTCAAATTTTGAAAGGAAGACTTAGATAATTCTGAAGCAATAATGGATATCATGATATCAAACTTGTCAATCTAATAATATCAAATCACTGAACTAATTAGACAACTGAACATGTAATCATTAGTTGAATTATTGAGCTTAAATAAAGTATTGAGCTGGTAGTGTCAGTCGGCCATGCTTAAAAAATGTTAAGTATGCATCACTCTTTTCTTTTATGCATCCTCTTTTTTCTCTCATTTTCCTCTCTATCCTTACGCCACTCATGAGTTTTCTCACGACTCTCCTTTTATTATTTAATTTTTTCTTTTTCTCTCATGTGTGCGCATTTTCTCTCTTATCACATTTTGATCTTCATAAACTTGCTTTGGAGATAAAGGAGATCATACAATATGTTTTCAATCCATATCAAACTCATATTAGTTAGTAAACCCATCATGCTTTGCCTTCCTATCAAATTGCCATCGACGTTTTAACAACACTTGACTAGCTTGCATAAACATAACATCACATAAAAATTCATCTTTGCACTTGCTTATAGATAATGAAATTTTAACTTGTTTAGTTAACCTTTCTTCACCATAATCATTAAGTCATCGCAAGTTATAAAGTTTAGGATGTTTAATGGTAGATAAATTCATCTTTTCAAAAGATATACCTCCATCAATAATTAAAACACAAATTTTGCCATTAACCCTACACCTCGTATGAAAAATATTTTCTCTTCATTCATCATCTTCTCTTGTTTGGGCATTTAATGAATGTCTAACAACAAAAAGATCTTTAATTGTTACCTCATTAAGGTCATTACCATCACTAGCATCCTCTAATGGGTGCATCTCAGGATCATCTTCATCATTATCTCCATTTTGGTTATCATATTCACCATTAATAAGAACCCTCACCTTTTTGTTAGGGCAATCATGGGTCATGTCACTTAAAGCACCTAGAGGAACTCGTCTTGTTAGGCTCTAATATGAGCTTCTTTCCTTTCTTTGCTAGGTTCAGCCTTGGGTTTGGATATGGGCTTTTAACTTCCTTTCCACTTATTAGGCTAACTAAATGTTGCAAATTTAGGCTTAAAAGTCTTGCCTTTTTGTTGTCTCTCCACCTTTAAGGCCATATAGTAGGCATCCTCTAGGTTGACATAATGTTGTAGCTCCACCATGTTAGCAATCTCCTTGTTTAGCCCACTAAGAAAATGAGTTATTATTTGTTCCTCATCCTCCTCTATGTTGGTGCGAATTAATACAATTCCCATCTCTTGATAATATTCATGTACATTCTTAAATCCTTACATAAGTCTTTGTAAATAGTTATGTGAATCTCTATAATAATAACTAGGAATAAATCGTTTTACATCTCAAGCCAAGTTACAAGTACAAAATCAACAAATTCAATAGCAGCAATTTTAACCCTCTTTTCTTCACTATAATTATAAAAAATAGATTCCACCTTTTTTCCCATTCAAGATAAGTTTTGGGATCATTTTTACCATAAAAAGTTGGAATCTTCATCCTAACACTCCCTTGATTGCCATTTTTCTTATTATGCCTTTAGAAGCTATCATCCATTGATTTGCCATTTTCATCATCATGAATAAGCCTCCTATGTCTTGCTTGCCTTAGATTAAATAAGTAGCATTAGAACTACTGGTGTGGCTCTTTTCCATATTATCTAGTTGCTCCCTTATATCATGCATATCCCTTTGTAATTCTTTATGGAATCCCCCATGCTTTTCATGAAAAACATTAAATTTGGATCTCTTTTTACTTTTTTAGAAATTTTCCATGATTATTAAAGTACAAAGAAAGTCCTCGCAAACATTCTCTTATGTGTTTGCATTAAAAAAGATGTCACTCCTCCTGTGTTTAACTCAAATCAGACTTTTTCCCTCTTTTGTTCTTACCACTTTTACCTTTTATCTTTTAGTTATTTTCTTTATGTTCTTTAGGGACTAGAGTTATTGTTCTCAAATTAAGCTTAATCACAACATAAATAAGTGAATCCAAACTTAATAATGACTTTAGAACACAAACAAAATAGTCTAAGATCAAACGACAAAGAAG
Organism: Omphalea diandra; assembly: GCA_949677035.1. Taxonomy (NCBI): domain Eukaryota; kingdom Viridiplantae; phylum Streptophyta; class Magnoliopsida; order Malpighiales; family Euphorbiaceae; genus Omphalea; species Omphalea diandra. The sequence continues at coordinate 11,033 of CATIWR010174628.1, forward strand.
AAATCAAGTTGAACAAGGATTAGAGCAAAACAAAAATTTAGAGAAAACAAGGAAGGAATTAGGATTTTGCAAAGCTTAAATGGAACAAAAACAATAGAAAATTGAATTAAGTCAAATCCAAATTTTGCAACAACCAATTCAATCTTCTTCTTGCAATACAAACTCAAATGCAAGTAGCTTCTTGTTTTTCCTTCTTTTCTTCTTCTTCTTCTTCTTTTTTTCATTTTCCTTTTCTTTTTTTAATTGAAGCTAAAATAAAACTTAAATCACAAGAAACACAGAGAAAACAACTAAATAATGCAATTAACAAGATTAGGCCGAATTAGATGAAGACTACTTCAAATGCAATATTTTTTGTAATTTTTGAATTTGGATGGCCTTGAAACAAAAACCAAACACAAAAGAATTAGTAGAAAAGATCAAATAATCAATTTAGATGAAAAAAAAAAACACAAGGAATTCAAATTGAGCAAGGAAACTATGCAATTCACAATTTTTTTTTTTTTATGATTTTGATGATGCAAAATGAATTGAAACTAAAGAAAAATTGACTAAGAAACAAAATAAAACAAATAGATTTGATGATGGAAAATTGAAAAAAAATTGAATTGAAAGGATGAGAAGAAGAACCTAAATTGATCCCAACACAAGAAATAAATGATTGTAAGAAGAAACAAGATGCAAAACACAAAGAACAATCAAACTAAAGGATACATACTTGATTTTGAAACTTTGGCTCTGATACCAAATGATAAGAATAAGGGTAACTTGTCCCTAACCCATTATTAATGTTAATATTAGCCCTAAAGATCTATCAAGAATCAAACAATTAAAGACTTTAATTCTCACAAACCTTAGCCACCACCTATAGAGACCTCTCTATGATTTTTTCTTTGGCTACCATCAATATTTTTTCCTTGTCGTCAACAATAGTCAACTTTATCTCTTATCTCTCTGCCCTTTTTTTTCTTTTTTTTTCTCTTAGATTTTTTTTTTCAATCATAATAAGTAACCAAATCATATTTTCATTTTATTTGTATGAGTTGGTCTAAGTTTATAAATTTAGATAGTAAAAATTGTTATGTTTTTTTAGTAGTAAATTTAGAAAAACATGATCCAATGACTGCTAAAGTTTTATTATCCAAAGACAAATCAAGGTCTTCCAACAATGAAAATGAATTTATTTGATTTACAATCCATTTAGAATCTTATATTAGATTCATTTTTCTTAGTTGTTTGTTTATTTTATTGATAAAATATTATGTATCTTTTATTTTTTCTCCTTTAATAGGAGTTTGTTTGTCTTCCTTTTTTGAAAATTTGTTTGTCTTCCATCAAGGGAATTAAGAGAAAGTTTGAATTTGATATTTAAAAGATCATACTTGTTTAAAGACTCATCAAATGACAATGAAGTCAATTTCTGGCTTAGTATAGTCACCGAGTGGAATGTGTTTCTTGCGATACGCTAATCCCAGTCAAAGCGTTGTATATAATCGTTCCATCAATACGATCAATCAAACTCAAAGGAAAAACTCATATTTATAACAAAATTTGTATTTATTTCTTGATCGTAGTCAAATTTACTTATATATTACAAGTTGTACTAATTAATCTTTATTCATGAAAAACTTTCATTTAAAAAAAAAAGACTTTAAATCTCAACTTGACCTTTAGAAAATCTATTTCTATCAAACTAAATTATAAAGATTTAAAGACTATTAATTCAAGAATCTAAAAGTCAATTTAAGCCTAAAATTAACTAGTTTGCAAGGTTATTAAGCCTTCACTCAGTAACCTTATCAAATCCTTTCAAAAACTCAACAAGAGAAACAATCTCATAATAGTAAATTGCCAAAGAAAATAATAATTCATTAATTAGCTTGGTGGTCGAATGGAAGGGTTAAATACTCTTCAAGTTGCATAATTTCCTATTCTAAATAATAACATCTAAAAGTAAGCAAATTAATGAATCTAGCTAGTTAATTCAGCTATGAAGGAGTTGACCATTAAAAAAAAAATAGTTGAACAAGTTAATTCTAATAAAAAATAGAAGATGAATAAAGCGAAGAACATGGCCTAAGATGTATTTGGCCAAGAAGAGTTCATGACTTCCTAAAACACTTATTAAGAGTTACTTACAAGGAATAAACTCTAATGAAGAATCCTAGTCTAAAGAGAATAAGCATAAATTCAGCTAATGAGAGGAATTTCTAAAGAAAATAGGAAGATAATGCAACTAAGCAAATCTTATAAGATCTTTGACTTTGACTTGTTGATGTTATTTTATTTATACAAACATGTCTTCACCTTATCCATTCTTGTCTTAATCACCATCCTTGTCTCCATCTATGACATGATGTGTCTTGCCTTAGCTTAGGATAATTATCTATTATGTCTAGGCTTAAGATGAAAATTTTGTCTTATTCTAATATAGAATCTTTGTTTTATCTTATCTCTTGTCCTAACAAATTTTGTCCTAAAATAAAATCTTAAAAAATCTTTTCTCCATTTGTTGGGCTCATCTTAAGGTCTCCATAATGGGCTTCCACGTATTGAATTAAGGTCAAATGGGTTTGCTTTGTACTTATTAAAGATCCATTAAAGGGGCCACTAAATGTCTCCTCACGCCAAGTCTTTTCTTCATGTTCCAATCCAAGCTTTATCTTCTTTTGTACAAAAACCCTTAATGCATCCTTGAATTTCTTTAGACGCTCTCATGTCATTGGTTCTTTGATTGGAAAAGGATCTTGCTTAACGCCATCATCTATGTTTGTATCACAAGTTGAATAATTTAGGCCTGTAATGTCGAGTTGAGCTTTTTATAAGAGTAGACTTAACCTATTTTAGTTAGAGTAGTATCAATATGAATATTTGATTTTGAATAAATTTAAATCTTTTAAAATCTCAATATGATGAGATTTGGATTGAACTAAAAAACAATGTAATAATGAAATATTTGATTCGCGCCCACCCTTACCTACTAATTGTTGACATTGAAAAGTAATCTCTTAAACAATATTAGAAAGTATTAATGAATTTTTGACTAATATATAGTACAAACATACAATTTCCTAGTTTCACATTCTCAAAGATAGGTTTGATACATACTGAGTAATCTTCTAATGATTGAATATTTATCTAAAATGTAAGAGGTCAAAGATTAGTCTCCCATCTCATTTATATATTAGTTTTTATATTAGACTTTTGCAATTATATTGTAGCAATATTGGTTCATTTTTATTGTATTTATATAGATTAGCTATCAACTCAAAGATATAAACGTCATTTCTAAATTTATGAGGTTGTAATTTCATATCCCTAGTTAAGGTCTAATTAATGAAAAGCAAAGGGGAGGTTTTACATCATGTTCAATGAACATCAATTTATACTTCAGACGGAAGCTCAACCAATAGGTGAAAGTCCAAGAACATGTTTCAACAAATTCTAAATTCGGGCAAGGACGAAAATCTTAATTTTATATAAAGTTCATCAAATGACTTCTATTTTCTGTTAATTTTGCCTCATATATGTATGAATGTCAAGTGTTCATTAATCACAGTTCATAGAAAGAAAATGTTGCTCGAAATTAAAAAAAAAAAGAAAAAAAAGCGGTAGGAAGAAGCAAAACACCATGAAACACAGACGTTGAGGAAACAGTGTTTAAAGAAAGGGCACAGAGATAGGAAATGGAAGAAAAAAAAAACAGAAGAAATAGAAAGGAAAAGAAAAAAAATATAAAGCGTACGAAAAATGGGAATTAAAGCAAGCAGAAGGGAACTTCAATGCTGGGTGACAGTGAGGATGTAAGAGAAAAGGGAATTACCTTATGCTTTACTGCCACGTGTCCCGGCTGTGGTTATGCCTTGAACCGTAAAGCAATAATTGATGTAATCAAATGGGTTTGGGAGTCAAAAGAAAGATAAAAAAGAAAATATCCCTTGGGATGATATCTTTTTGTTTGGAAAGAGATATGTGAATTGCAAGAAAGGACTGAGAGAGAATTTTTTAATAAAAAAAAAGGAGTTGAATTCCTGCCTTCGGATGGGTAAGGACCCATTCCATTTTATGTTTTTGGTTTTTGTTTCTCGTTTTGGATTTTTTTTATTTTTATTTTCTTTTCCATGTAATTGGGTAAGGATTGATGTATTTTTAAAGGGATAGGTCAGAATTTTTTAAGAATAATATAAATATTTTATTTATGAATAAAAAGTATATGAATGAGTTGATACATATATATAATATAATAAAATAACATAATATATCATAAAATACAAAATCTTATAATTTATTTGGACAATGAAATTTATATACAAATTCTTTAATTGAATTGACAGAATAATGTAATTTGACTATAATTTGACTATTAATAAGTGCATTCTACTCAGTGAAAATTCTAAGTAATTTGAATAATATAATCTGAGTGTAATTTGAGTATTTGAACAATGAAAATTCTATGCAAAGTCTTCAATAAAACCGGTAGAATAATGTAATTTGACAATAATTTGAGCATTAATAAAAGTATTCTATTCAGTGATTATTATTAATGACATTTCAATTTCAATGTCTTTCAATGAGTTTGATAATATGAACATTTGAAAAAACTTGAAATTCATTTTCTAAAATCGAATTCTATAACTCCAAAAAGTAAAAAAAAAAAATGCAAAACTTTCATAAAAAAAAGTACATCTATAGAAGATAATATAATAATTCTCATAATAGAAATAAAAATAATAAAAAATACATAAGTATTATAGATATGTGCATAAAAACATAGATTGATAAGATTTGAGATCTAGATTAAAATCTAATCAAATAAAAAAAGAAAGTAAAAGTGATCAACCACCGATTAGTTGATGATAGCTTAGGTTGATGTGAAAGGATGGAAAAAAAAGAAAAAAACAAAGAAAGATGTGAGGAGGAGGAGAAGAGATAGGCCAGAGCCAGTGCATATATTATGTAGAGCCACTTGACCCTCCCCAAATTTTATAAAAGGTTCATAAAATTTTATATTTCTTTTGTAGTGATCCCAATGAATGTTATAAATGATCCCATTCAAGTTTCAAAAAGCTCCTAAACTTTTTTTTTTTTTTTAGTGACTCCACTAAATTTTATGAAGGGTAGTGATGCACTTAAATTCGTAGACTTCTCTTAAAATTTTATCAGTTTTTGTGATAATCTATAAAATTTATAAACGCCTTAATAAAAATTTTCTTTATTTTTATGAATTTTAAATAATTATTTATCAAAACTAATACATTATCTATTTAAAATTTATTGTGTGTAATTCATATAGTTTCAATTTTAGTTATGCTTTTAATTTATTATTTCAATAGTCGCAAAGCATATATTTTCAAAAATAAAAATAAATGTTATGTTCCAAAAACGTATGACAATAAAATTAAAATCAAATAAAAAATTATTTTTACTTGCCAATATAATAAATGAAAGAAAAAAAATTTGTCTTTGCAAAAAAAGTTTATTTATGAAAAACATTTGATGAGTACATAATTTATTTCTGTTGTTTTGCATTAATATTTTTTTTATTTATCAGTGATAAAACATTTAGAATAGAACAACTTCTTATTTTTTTATTATTTATTATTGATATAAATACAAACACACACACACACACACACACACACACACACACACACACACACACACACACATATATATATATATATATATATATATATATATATATATATATATATTAATCATATATAAATGATGATTTCCATCAATCACTTGTGATATCATTGATCATTTTTTTTTTAAAAGTATTAATGTTAAGATTGCTCATTAAAAGCTAGATTCCCGGAAGCCATGTAAGACAGAGATATATATTATGGCAAATTAATTTTTTGTTTTTATTTCTCACAATTCCTTCCATCTCTACTATTTCAACACATAAGACTTGTTTTTGGGTGTATATAGTCAAAATATCTGAGGAAAAGATTAGACATATTGTTACCTTTTGATGAAAATCTCAAACCTTTGACCATTTTCACATCCTAATGCCATCTACATTAAAACATTGATGACAAATATTTATATATTTATCTTGATAACATGATCCAAGAATTAACTCTTAAAGAATGGTACTTGGTTTTTCAAAGCATTGGTATATAATATATACTTTTGAGAAGAATATTTTGGAGAATGAAAGATTCCGTTAATTCTTCCTGTGCCCATAATCTTTAATTTGGTAATCTCTCACAGACCATATCGAAATATGAATCAATCAACCAATTAATATGGTTTAAAGAAATGGGAAAAGTCGGTTAGATAGCAATGAATGTTAATTTAGATGATAAAAGATAAGTACTCTTATCTTATTGTTTTTGGGTTCAAATCAAACTGCAAATTTTAACCATCACATAGTAAATTTATTTCATATTCCAAACTTACATGATTTTAAAACTTTTAACTTATAAATAAAATATAGATATTTAAAATAAATAAAAAACAAACATATGCATTTACATATATGCAAAATTTTAAAATTCAATTTAATCTTCAACAATTGAGGCAGAATATCATGAGTTAGAAGTCCAATTGGGAAGTGAATTGAGATCTAATTGGACTGTAATTTAATTAATAATTTAATATTATATCATATAAAATCATATATATTACATATATATATGAATTTAGGTAATTTTATTTTATAAATAAATCATTAAAATTTATGGTAATAATATGAAATATTTTATAAATAAAGATTTCTAAATGAAAATATTATTCATATGTAATAAGTATAAAAACATAAAATAAATATTTTAATTATTTCAAAATAATGAATATTATTTTTATTGAATCCAAAAATTATATATTATGAAAATAATTGCAATAACATCAATTTAATATCAACATAATCATAATCAATTTTTTGTAAATCACTCTTAATTTTTGATAACAAATTATTTTTAAAAACTCATAATTGTGTTATGAAAAGATAGTAAAATTAAAATGTGAAATAATAATAAATCTATTTAAAGAATAAAATAAAGGCAATTATTTTGTATATTATAAGTGATAATTATTTAAAAAATAAAAGCAAAAATGTAAAGAAAAAAAAAATTCAAGTCAATCCAATTCAGCCAACCAAGTCGGCAAATTCTGATCGATTCAAAGAACTGGTTCATGAGTTTTGCAGTCCGAATTTGAAAACTATGAATGTATGTTTTATATAATTTAGTTATTAAGATAATAATACTTTTTTTTAATTTATGAGAGTTTGGTGGGCCAAAATTGCATCATGGGTTGACAGGAAATAAATCTCCCCTTCAATAACTCCACTAAATTATAGATGAAGAGAATTGAATTCAATAACTAAATTTTTATTTTTGCAGTTTAATGTTTGTTTTTTTTTGGCAGTGTCATGTGGTTATTAAATACTTTCATAGAAGATATATGGGCTAGTTATAAGGTGAGCAATTAGTAGAGGATGGAGGATGATTTTAAGTCTATAAAGACATCCACCGTTTTTTTTTGTAGGATTTGAATTGAAATACTTAGATTCCAAAGCATCAACCATTTATCATGATTTGTCAGTTCAACGTTTGGTTTGGTTGTAAAAACACCGTCTTTTCCTCTACCAGTTACTATAAGCTATCTCAAAGTAATACGTGAATTCATAGGCTTTTGAAAATGGACCCACTTGTATCTTGTACAATATAACAACAATGGAAATCAAGTTGCAGATAGGATGATGATATCAATCAACTTTCGTGATTCCCAAAAGCTCTTTTCGGAAGGTCCGTGTTTCACTGCTTATGTCTTCCTTTGCCTTTGTTAACACTTAGTCATGCTTTCATTTTCATCAACATGTGACCATCTCATCCCCTCACTTTACCTCACTTTCTTTTCTCAAAGTTGTTTTCTTCCCTATTTCTGAATCATTTTTTTTAAAAAAGAAATTTTCAAAATATTTTTTTCGTTTTTGATAAAATTATAATATATTAGACCTATTATCATGGTCGTGTCTTGCATGGAGGAATATTTTCGGTCTGTCTTTTCGTATGGTAAATCAAGTGCCAAACATATCCTTTACTTTTGTTTCTGGTTGGACCCATCAATATTTTATTTAGATGTCGTAACACTGCAAAAGTTACTAAGTTGCTGATGGGTTCTTTTGCTTTGGGATAAATTAACCCATACTACTTGTTCACTTTTGGAATATGTTCTTCAATTTATGATTTGTTTCTTGTGTTTGTTTGTTTCAAGTCCACATCCATGTTGATTAGAAGTTAAATTGGTCTCTAGATAAGCGAATTCGATTCTCTTGATGTTTAATTTAATATAGAGATTGTGGAAAAATTAGGTATTGTAGGTTCATTTCAATTTTCTTTTTTTTTTTAAGAAGGTTTGGGATATATTGTATTATATCATTGATCAAAATATAGAAGATATTTTTAAATTTTGGATAGTCATTTACAATTTTGATTTTTAAATAAAAATCTTAATATAATTTTTAACTTCTTAAAATATTTTTAATAATTTAAATTATATTATATCATGTGAGTAAACATATTAGATTACGATTAGAAATTTTCGAATAATTTCAAATTTTCATTAAATTAAAACAAAAAATCATGACTCTAATTTATTATGTTTTGTTGGCTAAATTCAAATTGCCAAGAGTTTTTTTTTTTTACCCCAAAAGCTCAAAGATATTCTTAAATTAATTTTCACATTAAAAATATTATGTCTTTTTCAAAATGATTTCACCACTATACCCTTATATAGGTCTAATGAATTCTAAAAATTAATCTCAAAAAATTAAGAAATTAAGTATATTTTCTCAACCAATTGAACTAATAAGTTAATGTTAATATTTAATTTATCATAAAACTTAAAATCAAACTATTAAATCATATAAATTAAGATTTGTAAAGGCATCTTAAATTTCATAAATCTTAACAATCCATTTGAAAGTTAAAGATTAGAGCATTTTACAATCAATTATGTACTTTTATGATTAAGCTAAACTAACAAGTGCAAAATGTTAATATTTAAAAAAAAAAAAAGAGTTTGGTTGATAATTTAATTTTATAACTTCATAATTTTAAAAGTTATTTAAGTACTATCAAGTCAATATACATACATACATTATAATTTTAAAAGTTATTTCAGTACCATCAAGTCAATATACATACATACATACATATATATTGTTAATTAGTGATTAATTAATTAATTGACTGATTTTTTAATAATTGAACTAATAGTTTTTTAATATATTTTTTATTCAGTTTTACATTTAAAAATTTTTTGAATTATAACGTCTACGATTCATCGCTCGCTTTGTGTGGAAAAAATGAGCAACAAGTAGTGAGACAAATTATAGCTCTGCAAATGACAAGAAACAAAGATAACCCAAATAGATTTTAGTAAAAACAATAACAAGTATAGCTTTAACATATGACAAATCCATACAAAATAAACCAACTTAAAGTAAACTAAATTTTATCTATTAAAAATATTTTAAAATGATGGAGCAGTGATGATTAAAAACCCTGATTTCTTACATATTGTATACGCGTAGATAAAATTATAGAATTTGTGGAAATGAAATAATATCATTTCCAAACTCAGTGCAGAAACTATATGTTACTTCTAGTTCTCATTTTAACAAAATATTCTAATAATCATTGAATTAGTGGAAGTATAGAGGTACTACTCATTAAATAATTGGAGGAATAACTATCGATACATCGATGGATCGTAAAACTACCCATTAAATTGATGTAAAAGCTAGGGCTTGAATTTAGTGGAAGGATAGAGGTACTGGTTTGTCTTAGCTAGCTTCTAGGCTTAAATGGAATAGGCATTTGACTTGTTGGTGCCTGCCGGTTGGTGATCTATCCATTGGGAAAGGATACGCAAGAAATTGTTTTCATTCTCGAGAATTGCGAAGAGGCAAAGGTTGCTCGATAATTATACCCCAGCAGCTTGGACTTTTAGGTCACCGTCTGAGCTTAATTTAATTTAGGGTTTTGATGTAACTAATTAATGTTGACTGTTTACTTTATTCCACCAAAGATGACTATGGACGGATACTATATATATATATAGCTGTTCATTAAATTTATACACAAAAAAAATTTCAGATTTTATTTTAAATTTATTTTTAAAAATATATTCAAAATGTATATTTACATTTTTTATAATTTCTAATCATTTGTTAAAAAAATAATAATTCTCTTTAAAAATTATTTTTAATCAAGTAAATTTGATATTAATAGAACTTGGCTAAAATTTTTTATTTTTATTTAAATATTCAATAAATTAAATATAATTTATTTTTTAAATATATAACTATATATAATGAAAAATAATTAAAATTAAGTTCATATAAAATTAAAAATTAAAAATATTTTATTTTTAAATAAAATTTAAATATTTTAATAATTTAAATAAAGTCATTTGAATCTTTTCACATATCAACTCAAAATGAGTTCAATCTAAATTGATCCACGGATTCAATTTAGATCAAATCCTATTTAACTTGAAAATTTTCAAATCACTATAAATTAGGATCATTTCGAAATTTCTTCATATTAAGTCGTGAATCAAATTTTTTTTTACTCAAATTTCAATCTAATTTCTGAATCCAATTAGAAATTGCCACCCTACTTGGGTACCATAGAATTTTCCCATTTCACAACTTTCTCAAATTACGGCACAAAACTATTTTCCTGATCAATTTAAACGAAACCGCCGAAGCCTTTCGAAGCCCAACTCTAACACATAAGCAGTTTCGAATCTCCGTTAAGAGGCAATGCTTCATTAAAACCCCCAAAAGCCAATTGATCACCATTATCGCGTAAGAATTCACCCAACAAGTCGGGTCAAAATTAATCTTAATTGATCAATTCGTGATTCAATTCAATTGACCTTATAAAAATAAAAAAATAAAATTTTTTTATTATTAAACATATAAATGTAGAACAATTAAAATAAAAAAGAAAAAATTTATTTTAAAAAATATTTAGATTATTTAATTGAAATTAAATTTAAATCTAATTTTAATATTTTTATTTAAAATATAATTAAATTTTTATATTTTAATAAATTTATTAATTTTATTGTACTTTTTATCTACCTAAATTACAATTTATTATTTTATTATGATAAATTATTTAATAATAATAATAATTATTGTGAAAAATAATTTTATCATAATATTTAAATTAGTTAATATAATGACAAATATTATTATGATGATATTACTTCTCCTTATATATAATTTGGTAGACACTATATTGTGACAAAATATTACGATAAAAGAGTGAGTCATAATTTATTTTATATACTCATGCTAAGAATTTGTGAGCTTAATGATTAAAAAAATTCAAACAATTTCAGGAATTTTCAATTGCATTTAAAGTTTCTACTTGAGTCAGTTACATGCAAATTTAATGAAGTGACTTATATTATATACCAAATCAAATTTAGCATTTAATAAAGTGTATATTTAGACTCATTGACCCTTATATTTTTTTCAATTAGTTCAATCAAATTCAAAATTAAATTTATATCTTACTACGATAATATTTTTATTTTTACTCAATTTAAATATTTTTTACAAAAATATCAAATTTTTATTTTTATTTTAGTAGATAATAAATAATTTTATACTAATTTTATGTTTTAAAATTATAAATTTTATTTTTATATATTTAAATAATAAATTAATCAATCCATAATTTTTATTTTAAGAATAAATTTTTTGAGAAAGTTCAAATTCATATTATGTAATTCATTTTTCAAATATTTCTTAAAAATTTTTATTTAAATGGCTTAAATAATTTATTATTTTAAATATATAAAGTAATTTTTTTAAGGAGAGAATGAAATAAATTTTTTTTAAATGAGAGATTGAGAAATTTATAAATTATAACTTTAAATTTCAAAATTTTTAGATTTTTTAAATTTAAATATAAACTTATCAAATAAAAGTATATAATAAATTTAATTAATTAAAAATGAGATTAAATTGAATAAAAATAAAAATATCATCTTAATTAAGCTCATGCAATTGATTTTTAAAATATTTCTTAAAGTTTTTTAAATGATTTAAATAATTTATTATCTAAAATATAAAAATTAATTTTTAAGGAGAGATTGAGACAAAAAAATTTTAAATGAGATATTGAGAGATTTTATGAATTATAAATTTATAGATTTAAATATAAAATTAAAAATTTTCATATAAAAGTGTATAATAAATTTATTTAAGCAAAAGAGGGATTAAATTGAATATAAAATAAAGAATCATCTTATTTAAGTTCATACAAATAATTCTTTAAATATTTTTTAAAAATTTTATTTAAATATTTAAATAATTATTATTTAAAATATAATAATTAATTTTTTAAGAAGAGATTGAGAGATTTTATGGATTTTAAATTTAAATTTGTATTTTTTCAATTAAATATAAAATTAAAATTCATCATCTAAAATATAAAATAAATTTAATTAAGCATAAATAAGATTAAATTGAATAAAAAATAAATTTAATTAAGTAAACTCATCTAGTTGATTTTTTAAATATTTCTTAGAAGTTTTTATTTTTACAGTTTAGAATTTTATTATTTAATATATAAGATTAATTTTTTAAAGAAAATTGAGAGAAATTTTTTTAAGATTTTATTATTTAATATATAAGATTAATTTTTTGAAGAAAATTGAGAGAAATTTTTTTAAGAAATTAGAGATTGAGAGATTTTAAGAATTATAAATTTAATTTTAAAATTTTAATTTTAAAATTTTAATTTTAAATTTAAGTATAAAATTAAAATTCATCATACAAAAGTACATAATAAATTTAATTAATTAAAAATAAGATTAAATTGAATAAAAATAAAAGTAGTATATTAATTAAGCAGTAAACTTAATTTTAGGTTTAATTGAACTAATTAAAAATGTATAAGGATCAACTAAATTTAAATGCACTTTACTGAATTTTATTTTTGACTTAAGGTATAATTATAGTATAATTAACTCAATTAGAAATTTTGGACACAATTTAAAATCACATAAAGGTTTGAATTTTTGAGTAATTAAGCTAAATTTTTACCATTATTTTTTTAAATAATTTAATATGTAAACAAAATTTATAACAATTTTACTTATTTTTTTTTATAATAATTGTAATAATTTTATATTTTTGTCACAATAAAATCACATATTAAGAAAAACCTAATTTTATCACACAAATTTTTAACATAATACACAAATTTTTTAATAATGAATGATTTTCTATCATTGAACATTATATGTTTGTTTGTAAATTAATTTAAATGATAATATATGACTTGAATATAATTTATTTGCTTAAAAAATTAAATTATATTTAATTTATTAAGAATTTAAATAAAAAATTTTAATTAAGTTTCGATTTATATAAAATTCATCTTACTAAAAATAATTTTTAAGAGAAAATTATCATTTCTCTTTTAATAAATTATGAGAAAATATTGCATAAATGATAAAAAAAAAATCAAATGAATATTTTAAAATTGAATAACAAATGACCCAACTCGATCCGAAATATTAACTTTGAGAGTAAACCCAAATTTAACTTTAAATCTTTTCTACATGTACAATTTGATGGGTGACTTGAATCTGTTCAAAATCCGAATGATCCAAACCTAACTCGAAAATGCATTGACCCTAAAAATGACCTGACCTAAAGACGGTCCATTTCGAAACAATTCAACTTAACTTGTTTGTCACCTCAAGTGAAGACTTACTTTGCTTTTTTATTAGTAGTTGGGGCAGAATGGGATTGGCAAAGTGTAGTGATGAAATACAGATATAGTTTCTAGGTATTAGTTTTATTTTATTATTAGGCTGTATAATGCAGTTATTGATTCACTGTAATTCTCTTGACTTGGCTCATTTCAATATAATTTTAGAAAGGTTTAACGATGATTTAAATTTAAATTTTATATTTAAATGTAATTTTGGTTTAATTTTTAAAAATTATCAAAATATGCCAACACTATAAAATTTAGTGTAATGTTGTCATAATACATGTTTTTATCAAAATAAATAATAGCGCAATAGACTAGAATCGTAAAAAACATAAACATAAAAAACATATCACAATCAAATTTTATCATCTTCTGATATAAATTTCATGAAAAAATTAGACTATAGATATATGGACTGCACTAACATTAAACATTATTTCATAGTTCTTATTTGTTTTGATAAATTTTAAAGTTTGATGAAATTAGCATTAACACGTAGTGGTTTAGATTTAAATTATCGTTAGTTTCTTGGAAACAGAATGTCTAATTATTTAAATATGGCAAAACATAGGGATCTCAGCGTAATTAACGAAAATATACATTGAAGGGTAGTGTATTACGCACCGGATTGGATGGGAGCAAGTTGTCTGGCCGCGAGAGTTTCCCAATAGACCATATAGGAATTTATCTGAAGTGTCTGGTTTTAGACGGATTTGGAAAGGATAAATTAGAAAAATCAGAGAGAGATCTGTAGAACCCGTGACGTGAGATGGTATGATATTTGTTTTCACGTGCCACTATCTTTGTTTTTTTCCTTATATTACTTACTAATTACATGCACACGTAAATACCAAATAATATAATAATTCTTTGCAAGACGTACGTATTTTACCAGTGCACGGATGTCGAGGCGGTTTTGCTTTCCTAATTCAATATGCCTTTTGAAAATGCTCGTCAAGAAAGGTGTTACACGTGTCTTGAAAGTCAAAATGCCTTCCTACTTTACAATTTTGTCCATGGAGAAAATACCATTTACTTGTTGGCTAGATAGCTCGAAATCAAAAAACACAAATAAAAAAATTACAGAAACGAATACTATAAGATGATATTTTTAAAAAATATACAAATAAAATGTAAAAAATATATAAATATAAAAAATATAAGGATATATGTATAAATATTTTTGTTATATATATATATTGTTAGTCTGAGGGATGAACAAATGTGGTAGCAAATAAGAATGACAATAAAATAAGAGATTGAGAAATACTAAGGTAAGTAAGAAAAACACAAAAATTCATTTGGTTCGGCTTTGAAACCTACGTCTATAGGCGAAGGAGGAGCAAAATTCACTGAGTAAATGAGCAGTGCAAAATATGTGGAGAGTAACATTCAAATTTCAGACCCTAAGTACATCCTAAACTCACAACATTCAAAACACTCAAATGAGATTTGTTACAAATGGTAGGATATTCACCCATAGCCTTTGGGAAGGTTGCAAAATGCCTTTATATAGGCATGAGTGCTTGGCCTTTAAGAAATTATCAATGGCCATGATTAAGGCTTAATGGCTAAGCAAAATCCAAAGGCCACAAATAAATGTTTAATGACCAAGTTTACTTAGTCTCCAAGCATTAGTCTCCAAGTATGCCAACATGGCAAGAAAGCCATATAAGAAATCTCCACCTTGGCTTGAACTGCCACGAAAAGTTGACTTTGCTTTGCATTCTCTAAATAGCTCAGTTAAAGACGTCAAGTGTTGTGAAGAGAAATCAAGTTCAAGCAATGCTTGAACTTGGTTACTGTAAGAGACTTCATCATGTCAGTTGGATTGTCTTCAGTACCAATTTTCTTCACCACAATATTGCCTTGCGAAATCACATTTCGAACAAAATGATATTTGACATCAATGTGCTTTTGTTTTTCCACGAAACATTTGATCTTTAGTCAAATGTATAACACTTTGATTATCACAAAAGACAATTGTGGCTTTTGAATCCAAATTGAGCTCACCATATAAGTCTCGTAGCCAAATAGTCTCCTTATTACCTCAGTCATTGCCATGTACTCTGCTTCTGTTATAGCTAAAGCAACCATGGCCTATAAAGTAGACTTCCAACTAACCACACAATTCCCTAAACAAAATATAAAGCCAGCGAGTGATCTCCTTTTATTGAGATCACCTACAAAGTTTGAGTCAACATAACCAACCAAGCTTCCATTACTCCTGCCAAATTCCAAACAAGTATCAGTTGTTCCTCATAAGTTTCGAAGAATCCACTTCACTACTTGCCAGTGTACTTTACTAGGATTAGCCATGTATATATTAACAACACTAACAGCATGTGAAATGTCTGGACTAGTTCACACCATGGCATATATCAGGCTGCCACCTACTTGCATAAGAAATTTTTGCCATATCATTAATTTCTTCGTCTGTCTATAGAGATAAGGCAGCTGAAAGCTTGAAATGAGCAACTAATGGAGTATTGACAGGTTTAACATTTGTCAACCCAAAATGCTTTAAGATTCTTTTAACATAATTTGTTTATGTCAAAGAAAAATTTTCTTGCTCTTTTGTCCCTGTGAATCTCCATGCCAAGAATTTTCTTCGCTACTCTTAAATTTTTCATCTCAAATTCACTATTTAACTGTTTCTTCAGCTAGTTAACTTCAGACATATTTCTGGCAGCAATAAGCATATCATCAACATATAGGAGCAAATAGATGAAAGACCCATCAAATAGTTTTTTGAAATAAACATAGTTGTTGAACATGCTACTTGAATAGTCGTGAGAAGTCATAGATGATTCAAATCGTTTGTACCACTGTTTAGAAGACTATTTCAAGCCATTAAGTAATTTTTTCAACAAGCAAACATGATCTTTCTTGTCTTCATCAATGAAACCCTCAGGTTGTTGCATATAAATTTGCTCAAACAAATCACCATGTAAGAAAACAGTTTTGACATCCATCTTCCCCAACTTCAAATTAAGCATGGCTACTAATGCAAGTAGAACTTGAATGGAATAGTGTCTTACTACAGGTGAGAAAATATCATTAAAATCTTCACCTAGTACCTGACTGTATCCCTTTGCACTAGGTAGGCTTTATACTTGACTCCTTCAACACTTGGAGTTGCTTCATTTCTTTTGAAGATCCATTTGCAGCCAATGATCTTCTTCTCATTTGGTGGTGGAACAAGTTCCTAAGTGTCGTTCTTGTGCAAAGACTCTATCTCTTCCTACATAACAATCAACCATTTGCCTGAATTTAAGCCTTCAATTGCCTCTGAATATGAAGAAAGTTCTCCTTTAGCCTCAATTTCTTGCGCTACTGATAGTGCATAAGCAACATAATCTGTATCAAGCAATCTATTAGAAATCTTCTTTTGTCTCTGTGGTCTTTAATACACCTTTTGCGACTCTGCTTCTTTTGTAACATGATCAGGCGATTGAGAAGGCATAGGCTCCACCTTAAGGTTCACCTGTTGTGTTAAACTTGATGAATTTATAGCCAGTGTCATTTAAGCTTTCTTTTTGTCATGAAGCATTTCATATTCATTAAAAATGGCATCCCTGCTAATTACAGATTTTGGTGGATTGTTCTCAAGAAACCATACTTTATAACCCTTTACTTTATATGGGTATCCAAGAAAAATGCCTTTCATGGATCTAGGCTCCAACTTTCCATCATTGTTGTGCACATAAACAGGACAACTAAACATTCTCAAATTGGAATAATCTACTAGAAGGCCAGACCAAACTTTTTTTGAAGTCTTCAAATCAATAGTTGTGGATGTAGATCAATTCACCAAATAACCAGGTGTAGAAGCTGCTTCTGCCCAAAAATCTTTAGACACGCTTGAATTAGATAACATACAATAAACCTTTTCTAATAAGGTTCTATTCATACGTTTAGCAATACCATTCTGCTGTGGAGTTCCTTTTACTGTGAGATGTCTGACAATACCCTCTTTTCTATAGAACTTGTTGAATTCACAATCACAAAACTCCAAACCATTATTTGTGCAGAGACGTTTGATCTTCTTGCCTATTTGATTTTCCACCAAAGTCTTCCAATCTTTAAAAGTGGCAAACACATCATTCTTTTGGTTTAAAAAATAGACCTATACCTTCCTGGAGTAGCCATCAATGAAGGTAAGCATATACCGAACACCACTTTAAAAAGAAACACGATTAGGACTAGAAAAGTTTGAAAGGATATAATCCAGAGTACCTTTGGTTCTATGAACTCCATTATTGAAACAAACTCTTTTTTGCTTCTTGAAAATGCAATGCTCGCAAAATTCCAATTTTGATATACTCTAACCATCGAGGAGACCTTTTTTGCTCAAAATTTCTAAGCCTCGCTGACTCATATGTCCCAACCTCATGTGCCATAATTTAGTATGATTCGAATTAGATGAAGATGATGAAATAGCAACTACATCGGTAACGGTAGATCCCAATAGCGCACATAGTCTACTGACTCACTTATCTTTCATAACTGCAAGAACACCTTTCATGACTTTGAGGAGGCCATTTTCACTAACGAATTTGCAACCATTAATTTCTAATGTGCTGAGAGAGATAAGGTTCTTCTTCATATATCGAACATGACGAATGTTGGTTATGGTCCTCACATCACCATCATGCATTCTAATTTTAACAGCTCCAATATTGAGAACTTCGTGAGGACGGTCGTTTACCATCAATACAACTCCAACATCGATAATTTCATAAGAGAAGAACTAATCCTTGTTGACACACATATGGTATGAAACACTAAAATCTAAATACCATCTTTGCTTAAAATTGGAATCTTTATCAATTACAGAAAGAACGTTATAGTTTTCTTCTTCCTCCATAACATTGGCTTTAATAGACTTCTTTTAATTATTATCTTTACTTTGCTGCTTATTCTTCAACTTATAGCAATAAGCTTTGATGTGCCAATTTTTCTTGCAGTAGTTGCATTAAAGATTCTTGTGTCGAGATTTCGATTTAGACCTTGGCATCAATTTGTTACTGTTATCAATTCCTCTACTGGTAGACCTTCCTCTGATAAGAAAGCTTTCCATTGAACCCTCACTTTTGCTACTATTAGACAACTCATTGTCGGTGAGTTCTTTAGATAAGAGTGCAAACTTAACATTCGCCAGAGATACTTTTGTCTTGCCATAAAGCAATATTTCTCTAAAGTGGGAATATGAAGGTGGTAGAGAACACAACAACTTGAGAGCTTGATCTTTGTCATCAATTTCAATATCCGCATTCTCCAAATCCAAAATAATAGATGTAAAAGTGTCAATGTGAGATTTAATAGATGTATCTGCCTCCATTTGCAGACTTTAGAACTTAAGCTTCTTATGCAACTTGGTGGTGAGGGATTTCTTCATATACAACGACTCTAGTTTGGCCCACAAGTTGACAACAATCTTCTCTTTAATGATTTCCTTCAAGTCTTGATTAGACAAACATAATCGAATGGTCGAGATAGCCTTCTCATCTAAATATGCTTTATGCTCCACAGTCATAGTTGTCGGTATATCCTTCTTCTTTAACAAAGCCTTTGTGATATCCATATTGGACTGGGATATCATACTTCTTGATTTGCCATAAGGCAAAACTAGAATTATAATCAAATTTCTCAATCTCAAATTTTGTTGTCATCATGAACAAAGCTACCAAAACCCAAAGCTCTTATACCAGTTTGTTAGTCCCAGGGATGAATAAATGTGGTAGCAAATAAGCATGACAATAAAATAAGAGATTGAGAAATAATAAGGCAAGTAAGAAAGATACAAAAATTTATATGGTTCAACTTTAAAGCCTACGTCCACGGGCAAAAGAGGAACAAAATTCACTAAATAAATGAGTAGTATAAAATATGTGGAGAGTAACACTCAAATCTCAGACTCCAAATACACCCTAAACTTACAATATTCAAAACACTCAAATGGGACTTGCTACAAATGATAGGATGTTCACTCATGGCCTTAGAGAAGGTTGCAAGATGCCTTTATATAGGCATGAGTGCTTGGCCTTTAAGAAATTATCAATGGCCATGATTAAGCCTTAATGGCTAAGTAAATTCCAAAGGCCACAAACAAATGCTTAAGGACCAAGTATACTTAATGTCTAAGTATGCCAATATGGTAAGAAAGCCACACAACATTTATAATGAATATTGAAGTAAATAATTATTAATTCATACTAAAACTACTTCTTTTATAAGACATTGTCAAACTTTATTAAATATGAACTTCAAACTCATAATAGATACAAATGGGGTCTCATTTAGTAGAATTAAAAACTTAAAAAGAAATTGTTTTTAAAGTAGAAATGCATTTTCTTAATTTTTATGAATTTTGATAATTATTTTTTTAATTTATAATACATAGGAACTATCATTTTAAAATATTATAGAATATATTATAACATAATTCTTTATTAAATATATAACATCGCCTAAGTATGAGTCATCATGCCTAGTTAGTCCCAAGTTCGAAGGAAAAAGTTTGTGGAAGGTTGGCAACAATCAGTGTAAAACTTTACCAAAACTTAAATATGAATTTGACAAATATTGAGATAAACATTGGAGTGTTCCTTACTTATGACATGCCATGAGAGCACAAATGTAGTGAGAAATAGGCAAGGGCAAAGGTGTTCCTCGAAAGCAACGTGTCATGTCATTATTCGAATGTGGCACTACATGTGCAGTTCCCGCATTATGGACAAATGTGGGTGAAGAAGCTAGCCTATAACAATAGAAGCAGTAGTAGTAGTACGAATAGTAGTAACACAGGTACCATAGGTAATAAAGTGAGTCACACCATTGTAGAAGGAGGCAAAGATAGGAATGAGTGGAAATGAAAGTTATGATAGGTACATGGAATATAGGATCCCTTATAGGTAAGTTAATGGAGATAATGGACATTATGAAGAGGAGGAAGGTGAAAATTACATATATTAATGGGAAGGAAAGAAAAGTAAGAAAGTAAAAAAAGGATACAAGTTGTGATACATAAGGAAAAAGATAAATAACAATGGAGTGAACATTATTACAAATAAGTCATTAAGGGATGTTGTGGTATTGATGTGAAAAGTATAAGATAGGATCATTGTAGCTAAGTTAGTTTTAGAAGGCAAGGTTAATAATGTGGTTATTGCTTATGCCCCATAAGTTGATTTAAATAGTAAAAGCAAATAAAGATTTTGGGAGGATATAAATGATATCATGCAAAACATACCAAATGAAGATAATATCTTTATTGGTGGAGACTTCAATGGCCATATAGGTAGAGATAAAAGCAATTTTAAGGAAGTACATGGAGGTTATGGCTTTGGGAGTTGAAATGTAGAGGAAAAAAATATCCTTGAATTTGAAATGACTTATGACCTAATTCTCACTAATACCTTTTTTGTCAAAAATGGAATGTCATTTAGTAACCTTCTAAAAGTGGATAAAACAAAAGTCAAATTGACTTCATTTTTATAAGCAAGTCAAATTGAGCCTTCTGTAAGGATTACAAAGTTATTATGGGCTAAGTTTTAATAACTCAACATAGGTTGTTGGTCTTGGATGTCAAGATCAAGTGGAAGTCTAGAAGACTTTTTACAAGGATCGAATGGCAAAGCTAAAAGGAGAGAAGTATGAGCAATTTAGGAATGAGTTAAGAAATATGAGAGCATGGGATGTAAATATGGAAGTAAATGATATGTGACCAAACATGAGTAAAAAGATTTGAGAGGTAGTAGAAAAATGCTTAAAGAGTTAGAGGATAGAATTAGCAACTAAAGGAGGGGCAGTGGTGGGGCATAATAGTCTAAAAAGCAATAAAAAGTAAAAGAGAATGATATAAAAAATGACTAGATGTGAAAATAGAGATGCTAATGAGCATTATAAAATAGCAAAAAAGAAAGTAAAGAAGGCAATGAGTAAGATTAGGGTACAATTTTATGATAAGTTATATGATAAATTAAGAATAAATAAAGGTAAAAAAAGATATTAGCAAGTTAGATAGAAAGAGAGAAAGTAGAAAGTAGATTTAGAGATTTGACTCAAGTTAGGTGTATTAAGAATAAAGAGGATATGATTTTGGTGAATGATAAGGATATTAAGAAAAAGTATAAAAGCTATTTTGAAAGTCTCTTCAACGAAACCTATAATGGAAACCTAATAGTTGGAGACCACATAACAATAAAGAAGAATGTGAACTACACTAGGAGAATTAGGTTTTCAAAAAATAAATAAGCTTTGAGAAGAATGACAATAGGCAAACCTTGTGGTCCTGATGGGATCCCTATTAAAGTGTGAAAATGCTTAGAAAACATAGGGTAGATTAATTAACTCAGTTGTCCAACAAGATTTTGATCTCCAAAAAGATGTTAGATGAATCAAGAAAGAGTATCTTAGTCCCAATCTTTAAAACAAGGGAGACATCCAAAACTAATTCAATTATAGAGGTATTAAGCTTATGAGCCATACCATAAAGTTATTGGTAAGAGTTATGGAACATTACATTTGATGTTGCACATTTATCTCAACCAACCAATTCAGCTTTATGCGAGGTCGATCCAACCTAGAGGCAATCTTTCTTAGTAAAAACTCAATAACAAATTATAAAGATGAAGAAAGATGTGTATATGTTGTTCATCGATTCAGAGAAAAGCCTATAATAAAGTACCATGAGATTTATTATGGTGAACTTTAGATTGCAACAATGTGTCAATTAAATACATTCAAGCAATAAAGGATATATATGATAAGTAGTCATTAGTGTACATACAATTAGAGAAGATATAAAATACTTCTCCATCACAGTCGGAGTACACTAAAGGTCAACATTAAGCCCTTATCTTTTCAATTTAGTCATGGATGAAATTACAAAGAATATATAAGAGGACATTCATTGTGTTTGATGTTTGCTGATGATATAATGTTGATAGATGAGATTCAGGCATGAGTCAGTTGGAAGTTAGTTCTCTAGAAAAGTACATTGAGATAAAAGATTTTAAAACAAGTAAGACTAAGGCTGAGTATATGCATTGTAGGTTTAACAATGACAGTAATAGAGAGAATATGAAAGTGCAATTAGAGGAAGTAGTTATACCCCAAAACAGATACTTGAAATACTTAGGCTCTATCCTACAAGAAGATAAGGGTTGTGAGAAGAATAGTGCCTATTGGATCAAAGCATACGGAAAAGAGAAATACATTGGGTTTGTTGTGTGATTATAATATCTCACATAAGTAATAAGAAAAATCTTATCGCATTATGATAAGACTCACTATGATATATAAGAGTAAGTGTTGGACGATAAAAGCACAATAAATCTCTAAGATAATGTAGCGAAGATGAGAATGCTAAGATGAACGCATGGTCATATTAAAAGGGACAGAGATCATAATGAGTGTATAAGAGATAAAGTGGCAGTTGCATTGATAGAAGACAAGTTTAGGGAAAAAATTGAGGTGATTTGAGTAAGTGAATCATAGGCCTTTAGATGCACTAACTAAAAAAAATATAGTACATTAGAGTAGAGATAAATAAGAAGGGGAAGGATAGACCCAATGGAGGAGATTTATTCAAAATGATCTAAAGGCATTGTATCTTTCTAAAGAGGCCCAAAATTTGCTCTGAGTGAAAAAAAATCAAATTTATATAGAAGATCTCAATTATTTGGAATTACGGTTTAGTTGAGTTGTATAATAAAAATATAAATTATGAATGCATAAATTAGTAAAAAAAAGTAACTTTATAATTATAAAAAATTATATCAAGTAATATTCAATTATAATATATATATATATATATATATATATATATATA
>CATIWR010174655.1:0-15498 GCA_949677035.1 Omphalea diandra
TGCAATCAGATAGAGACCAAAGAAGAATACTGCATACTGCATAGGATTTGCAGGAGGGCATAAAGAACCCACACATTCAGCTGGCTTTAATGCTGGAACTGATGCTGAGAGTGTCAAGGTACACATTCCCTGTGCCAATTATCAATGCTTCAGTTACTCTACACTCTATGACAACATATAAAACACATCGAGACAGTAATAATCAATAAGGAAAACATTAACAAAAATCCTATTTAACATGGCAAATATGACTACAGTCTACCAAGTTCAGAAAGTTGACATAACTTCATTCTAATTGTCCTTAAAAATTATTTTAAGATACCAATATGTTGGTGACAGAGTCATAACAATAAACTTGCAGTCCTAAATATCGACCAATGTATGCTGGAATCAAGAAGTTCACAGAAATACAAGCTGTAGTTAACATGGAGGCCATCGTCAATATATTCCTTTTTATCTTTCTCTCATTGTTTTTGACACTAGACGATTTTAGATGACACGAGGCAGCAAATGAACATTTCCTCATCAGTGTTTATTCTGGCTTAATAAAACTACCACAGTGATCTATATTCAATTCACAGATAGAATATATTTAGTGTGTATCCATTTCACTATTACACGGCTAAGGTCATCAATCAATTAAAATTAAAAAAAAAAAAAAAAGCTTTTCCCCAAAATTAATGAAGAAATAATTTTGCACAAACAGTTCTAAGATTAACTTAATTTTTAATGATAGGCCAAAATACAAACCTTCTACTTCAGGCACCCATTAGGGAATCATTACATAGCCCATAGAAGATAAACACCTAACAGAATACCAAATTTTGGATTCCAGTTATCACAAACAGTATGTAACTCTCTGAACGAGAAATTTAAGACCTTCAGGAGTTTTTTTTTTCATTCTTCTTTTTGTCGTTGCTCTAGACTCTAGATCTCTCTGAGTATGTAACTCTAAACTGAGTGAATAGAGAAAATGAATCCATATAGCCAACCCTACTTATTTGGGATTACAACTTAGTTGAATAGTGTTGGTTTGGCACAATGTGTTAAGAAAACTCAAGGAGAATGAAATGCATGTCAAGTTAAAGTAAGTAGCAGCCTCACTTTCAACATATTATAGAATCATTGGTTAAAGTTAACTAATTGAACTAGAAATAATAACAACAGGTTTAGCTCTGTTAGTTTGAGCATGTGAGGAAAAGTGCGATAATCACTCAAACAATTGCAGTATAGCACCAAAAATAAAAATAAATAAGTCGGTTGTAAATTTACAATTAAGTAGATTGTGGAGAAAGCAGCTATTGTCCAGTATCTTCCCCAATAAGCATCTGCTAGGACAGCTCCGATAAGAGGTGTAATGTAGCAAGTGCCAGCCCAGGTGGTAACATTTCTTGCAGCAGACACATTTCCTTCATGCAGCTTATGAGTAAGATAAGTAACAAGATTTGTGGAGATCCCATAATAGGCCAATCGTTCACAACATTCATTACCTGTATCATATCACAAATGTCAGAAATATGACAAAGAAATACTACATACAAGAAAATATTGGGAAGTATAATAATACAATACCCAAAATAAAAGGACATGCTTTCCAAGTTCCAGTCTTCTGCTTAAGGACAGGATTCCCATTAACATCAACTGAGCCATCCCCAGTGTAGAGCTCCTTGCTTTTGTTCTGAAGGATAAGATGAAACATCATATGCAAGAGACTTAATGCAAGATCGTTTTTATTTATTCTTTTCTTCTTTCCTTGATAGTCAAAGAATAAAAACATATTCCGATATGTGATTTGTATATTGAGCCAAAATTAAGCATACAAGCTTATAGTCATGGAGACCAAAATTAAGTGGTAAATAAATAAGCATACAAGCATACATGTGATCGCTTATCCCTACCACCATGACAACAAAATAGTGGATGATTTACATGATTAAAAACAAGAACATAAATTAAGCATGAAAGCAGCAACAAGTTTCAAATTTTATAGCCAAAACCAAAATCTATCCCAAAAAAAAAAAGAACTTGCAACTCAGAATTCCATGGCAGAGATCAAAATCCATTAAAACCTAGAAACAAATTTCAAGACTTTTTCGTATTAATCTCTAGATTTGACCCTTTTTTTTTCAACAAAAAAGTTGTTACTCCTACTGACTCTCCTATCTTATACTAATCATTGGATAATTAATTAAACAATCAAAACATATTTGAAGGAAAATCCTAAACAAAATTGACAAAACAGAAACAAGAAATAGAAGAAAATGGAGACCTGTTCGTGTTCAAGAAGTCCATCCTCCAAAAGAGATTTCTGCTCCTCCGCCGAATCCATGTCTTTGCTTCCTCTAAAATTTTTTCCCTTCTTTGTTTTTGGGTCGCAGATTCAAAGGTGGAACAAGAAGATTTCTTACGTCTTCGAATAAGCAAGGAAATGATACCAATAAGTAAATGACGGTGTGGGCCACACCAAGGAATCTACCAAACGATGGCGTATAATGGGAGAGAAGAATGGCTGTTGAGTAGGTGGTGACGTCGCCAATAATATGTTACTTTTATCTGATCCGGGATCAAATTGGATCCAGATAAAATTTCTGTACCAATAAATCAGAAGGAGCTAAATTTACGATCTCCTCCTCCTCTTGGTTTGTTCACCATTCTGTTGAAGTCTTTGGAGTGTTAGCCACGACATGCTCCTCAATCTGTTATGCATTAAATATAGTCTGATGAATTCAGTTTGATGAATGATTGGATTTAATGTGATCTCTAACTTGCATTGGTTTGATGTAATCAGTTCAATTTACCTTTGAGAAATTATTTAGGAAAGAAAAAAAAATATGAAAAATAAATTTTATTTATTTATTTATTTTTTCTTTATATTTGGATAAAAAATAAGAATAAAAATAAATTTTATTTTCTTTCATTTATTTTCTTTTCTCATGTTCAGTTAAATAATGAGTGAAAATAAATTTATTTTTTCTCTTCAATAAAAAAATATTAAGGGCAAATATATAAATTTACCATAAATTTTTTCAATGATCATAGTTTCTCTCTATTTAAAAGGAAAATAAAGAGATAAAAATAAAACTTATTTTTTCTTTATTTATTTTTTTTTCATTATCAAATAATGAAAAGTTATAATAATTACTTATTTTTCATTCTTATTTTTCTTCTCTCTTTATTTTACCTCAATCCAAATATAAGGTTAGTGAGTGTCTTTTATGTTTGAAAAAAAATAAATATTCATGTGAAGAGTAATGAGAGTGAGAATGTACTAACTAAAGGCCATAAATTTCTTACTGTGTAATAAAAAAATTTTGAAATTGAAAATTTTTGAAAACTGAGGCAGAATTTTATTTTTTACAATAAAAGTAAAGAAAAAAAAAAAATCTAAACAACCATTTGTTTACAAAAAATAATGAATGTTAACTTTTGATGATTAAATATCTATTTTATAATAGATGAAGTCAAAGATATAAGGAATTTGAATTTTTAAAAAATTATTTTCTCTGTGCTTAGTTAAAAAATTATAGAAATTGATGTTTTTGCTTTGAGCTACTCTCGTTGTCATATTGATGTTGCTATTACTGATAAATTTTCTCATGTATGGTATTGAACGGATTTCTATGGTTAACCTGACCATAGTAATAGACATTTATCTTGGAGTTTGATGCGAGATTTGAATGGGAGATCAAACCTCTCTTGGTGTTTAATTGGTGATTGCAATGATTTGTTGAGTCTGGATGATAAGAATTTATAGTCTGTCATAGATATGGATGTTTTTTCTTCTTATTGTGACTGGTTGAATAATGGTATTTTTCTGAAGCGCTTATTTGATACCACTATTGTGCTTATCTCAAAGGTGAATTCTGCAACATCTATGAAGGATCTCCTTCCTATTTCTCTTTGTAATATGACTTATAAAATTCTTGCTAAAGTTTTTGTTTATAGATTGAAGAATATCCTTCTATCTATTATATCAAATGAGCAGTCTGCTTTTGTGCTAGGTAGATCCATTACAGATAATGTTATTGTGGCGTTTGAGCTCATTCATAACATGAGACAAAAGGTGAAAGGGGAAAAGGGTGATGTAACTTTTAAAATTGATATCAGTAAGGCCTATGATCGCATTAATTGGTCCCACTTAAAAGTTGTCATGATTAGATTGGGCTTTCATTTGAGATTTATTGATTGGATCATGTTATGTGTCACTTTGTTAAGCTATCATGTTGTTGTGAATGGTGTGGAGGTGGTCCCATTATTCTAGGTAGAGGCCTCAGTCAAGGTGATCTCTATTGCCTTATTTGTTCATTTTATATGCAGAAGGTTTGTCTGCTATGATTAAACAAGCTGAAGAGGGAGGGATAATTCATGGTTGTAAGGTGAGTAGAGGGTCTTCAAGTATTTCTCATTTGTTCTTTACAGACAACAATTTCTTTTTCTTTTGAGTTTTGATGTTGGAGTGTGAGGTAATGAAGGATATTCTTGTTTGTTATGAGGGAGTTTCGCCAGACTATGAATTTGCAAAAATCAGGTATTTTCTTCAGTACTAATGTGGATATAGTTTAATAAGATAATATTAAGTAAAAGTTAGATGTTCACTACCCTTTGAATACATGACGGTATCTTGGGTTGCCTTCTTTAATTAGCCGTAGAAAACGGTCGATATTTGGCTATCTCTAAGATAGGCTTTGGCATCAGTTATTTACCTGGTAGAGTAAGTTGCTTGCCCAAACAAGCAAAGAGATTTTGATTAAATCTGTTGTGCAAGCTATTCCATTTTTTGTATGAGTATATTTCTTTTGCTGATGACTTTATGTGATAAGCTTCAAAAAAAGTTGAATTCTTTTTGGTGGGGTTTGAAGATAGAGGGAGGAGGTGTATTCATTAAGCTTTCTAGGATACTTTGTGTTTGAGGAAAAATGAGGATGGGTTGGGTTTCAAGCATTTACAGTCTTTTAATGTTGCTTTACTTGGTAAGTGTTGGCCTTTAAGCAATAAGAAGATGGATTGAATTGGTGGAAAATTAAAAAATTTGGAGAAAATGTGAGACGTTTAGAAAATAGAGAAAAAGTAGAAACAATGAACACAAGATATTTATAGTGGTTTGGGTGTTAACAAACCCTACGTCCATTCCCTAATTCTTCACAATTGGGTATTTCATTCAACTTAAAATTGTGTTTCCAAGCTCAAACTGAAGTTGTACAATGTGTTTTTATGGCTCACACACAACCCTATAATTTGTGTTTCAAGGTTTACACAAAACCTCACTCAAGTGTTTTACACAGTCTCACACTTTAACCTATTACAAGAGTTTTGATGGCTAGGTTAATTATCAACCCAATTACAATGGTGTTTAATACTTACACCAAACAATAATAACTCATAATCAAAGAATAAGAAGTTGTGAAGCAAATTTATAAGAGTTTGACTACAATTAATGAAATTCTCTTGCATTCATGTCTGTTTGGTGGAGTATTTATAGGCAACAACCACCAAAGAGACGTTACTAACAAACTATGCCTAAATCTTTAAGGTAAGCTAGACAGATTTTGCATTAAATGACTGTCACACAGAAGTCACAGTTGTGATTAGCATTTCGCGGTCGCTATTTTCCAATTTGCACTGAAAATATTGAAATCACGGTAGAGAATCTTGTTTCATATCTAAAGGGCAGTCCACATGTCTTTCTACCATTAGTGCTCCAAGAAATATAGCTGTTGTGTTTGACCAACCAACCAAAAGTCGTGGTCGCGATTGAGATTCTTCTTAGGCACGATAGGGACCGCGAATCCTTTTGTTTGGTGAGGAGAAAACACTTCTTGGGTTGTCATCACGATAGGTGTTTCACCCTCGAGAATTTTGATATTCAACTGTTGCCTTGGACACTTAGCGTGTTATGGTTGCAAACTCAGTTCCCTCATTTAAGCTATGAAATTCGCTATTGTGACTCTGGATGCAAACACCACCATGAATCTCTCTATGTGTTCAAGTCTCCCTTAGCTGGATAACGACTGCGATTTCCTCCATAAATTCATTTGGCCTAAGTTCATCCATCCTTGTTGCAAGGTCGCAGTTGCGATTTAGAGGATCCTGACCGCGAATTTAAATGTCTTACTCAAAGCTAGAGATTTAGACTTTCATCCAACTTCCAATGAAAATCTAACTTAAAAACTTCAAAAACAACACTTAAACAAGACATTGGTGTCTATCAATCTTCTTTGTCAAGATCAAAAAAGGCATTTGACTTAGGTTTGACCAACCTAGTCCAACGGTAAACAAGCTTGGAAGTTGATTTCCAATCAGAATGCTCTTGCATATAGAGTTCTCAAAGCTAAATATTTTCCTTTTGGGAATTTTTGGGCGACACATTTAGAGTCTAATCTTAGCCTAGTTTGGAGGAGTATTTGGAATTCTAAACCTGTGCTTGTTGAAGAGTGTAAGTGGCATATTAGAGATGGTACCAACATTAATGTATGGAGGGATGCTTGGTTGGTAAATGCTAAGAATTTCAAGCCTGTTACTAGTATTAAAAAGGGGTTGGAAGAGTTGAGAGTTTGTGACTTGTGGATTTTGGGGTGTAAGGAATGGGATGTGGAGTTTCTTTTTGAGGTCTTTGAAGATGAAGATGTCAATTCTATTCTTGGGTTGTTGGCAAGAAATGATGATAAAGAGGATAATATTTTTTAGCACTTTGATAAAACAGAATTGTGTTCTATTAAATCTGCTTATCGAGTGGCCTTTGATTGCTATTTTAGCGCAGTTGGTATGGGTGACTTAGTGAGATGGACTCAGATATGGGACCTGAATATGTCGCCTAAGGTTAAGTTTTTTATTTGAAAAACATGTTGCAATTACCTTCCAAATAAGGAGCGCCTATTTTTGAAAGGTTTGCTCGTTGAAAAGAGTTGTGCGGTGTGTGGCCATCTTGGTGATCATAATTTGCATATGTTTTTGGATTTTCCTTTTGCTTTGGAGTGTTAGGCGAAATCAGGTATATAGGTTGTTGATGTGCATGTTGATGATTTTGCTATATGGATGAATCTGATGTTTGTTGCTTGTAATAACTAACAACAATAGGTTGTTTATATGGTGTTGTGGGAGATATGGCAACAACATAATAGTTGGTTATGAAGGTCATTGTTAGTCCCATATTTGGGAGATATGAGATTTGCTGCTAAAAATAAATAAGGAAAAAAATATAGCCTACTAAATATTAGTAGTAATGAAAAAAGAGATACCTAAGCCAAAACCATATCCTTTATGGAGAAGCTCATCAAGGCATATAACAATAATCCTAACAAAGCAAAGCAAAAGAATAATAAGTATGACATTTCCAACACTAAGTTGACTAACACTACCATACATTACAGAAAGCACATTTTGTGATCATTTAATAACCATATCTAAATAAAGACCACATTATATGGTTGTGGTTGCCAAACCCTTTGCGACTAAGGTTTTAACGATCACAAAATATTAGCGACCACTTAGAGTCTATATTTTGTAATCTTTAAATCTTGTTTTTTTTTATAGTGATGGTTTTGGAATTAGTCCTTATTTTCTCATTTTCTATTTAATACTCTCTTGTGTTGACGCCTTGCTTTATCATCTATCTTTATTGCAAGTTGGCCAATGTAGCAACCAATTCCTTCCATGCTTTTTTTTATCTAGTATTTATGCTTTCAGCTTATGCTTTCTTTTGAAAACCTGGATTGAAGTTTCAAGGTCTTCTACATGAGATGTGGCTAATCAGCTTAAGGTATATCAAGATAGTTGCATTATCTTAAGCCCATTTTGTTGTGATTTGATCCTTTTACTTTAGTATTCTCCACTTCAGTGATAAATCCAATGGTTTGTTATTTATATTCTTGAAACTTGTTCATAGGGTATTTATTTACATGGAGTTGTAGGGAAAACATCATATATAAACGACACGTTAGTGTTTTGAGGTTCGATTTGGTGAAGTCAAACCTGTATGAATAAGTTTCACTAAATTCACAAAGTCATGCACTAGTTCAATTAGTCTTACGTTGATGAAAAAAATGGATGTATTGTTTTATCCAAATATGTTTACCGTGATTAACCTATTTATGTTGGTTATGCAGGGACAATAAATGGTGAAGCCTAAACATGGTGATTCCAATCTACAAAAGGAGTTAAATCATTACATACTAATAATAGCTACCATTGGAGGAATTTGCATTGGTGCATTGATAGTCCTTGTTGATTTCATGAGAGCAATTGGCTCATTAACAAGGATATTGCTTGCAGTTACCGTTATCTACCAATACTTTAAGACTTTCAAGAAAGAAAAAGCTAATGAACTTGGCTTCTTCGGCTTATAAGTCTAGTAGACTGTTTTGGTTGATTATCAGTAGTCACAATGTTCTTGGCTATTTTGGCGAGGTAAAAGATATAAGGAGGTGCCACCCTTTTAAAACAACAACCCTAAAGTGGAGATAATAGTTTAGGGACTTTAATGTTTCTATTTCTTTATATTAGATGTTTATACGTCAAGAGACACTACTAGGTAAATGAATGACAAATTTTTACAAAAATACTTGTACTTTTAATGCCTTTCTATTTTCATGTCAAACTATGTGTTGGTGATAATATAAAAATATGTTGACAATGCATCATAGATCAATATCATTGTGAATTTTCCTTATGCTGCAAATTACATTTTCCAAGTGATGGAATTGCATAGGTCACTGTACTGATGAGCATTCCTCTTTTGTGAAACTATAAGGAAGGAAATGAAACTTCTTTAAGAGGAGAGGAGTATAAATTATTTATCTTATTATGTTTTGCAATAATTTAAGAGGAAGAATTGGATGATGGAGGAGAAGAAAGTGGAATTTTATGTCTTTGTAGTTCTTAGTTGTCATTGAGTTTGAGTAGGTGACTGCAACATTTGAGTCAATGAAAGAAGCAAACATCTTATGTGTGACAATATGATCTCATTTTGCTTTTCTTTTCTCAATATATCTGTCAAGGATTTTAATATTGATATTCAAGACAAGGGGTTTACTTTTATGATCTTTTAGGTCAGGACTCAAACTCACTCAATTGATATATATGCCACTATGATATTAGATTATGGTTGAACTCACCTTTGATGGTTATTTGCCATGGTGTTGTAAATAGATCTATGTGGAATGATATCAACTACGATATCCCGACTTGACGTAAAGTGATATCACTGTTATTATCTATTTTAATATTTAGAAAAGAGAGGAAGAAGTGTGTTAAAGAAGTTCATTTGCTTTCTTAAGGATTAAAGAAATCCTTTGATGTAAGTAGAGTTGGTAAAAAGATTGGATAATTTATTTTCAGATTGAGCTATTTTCAAATTGAGATGTTTTCGGATAACGTTGCTTAGATTTCAAATGGGCATGAATCACTTATCGAATTTGTATATGGAAAGAATTTCTTATCAATTTGATCGTTTGTTATCAATTTTTTAAAAAATTCATTTGGATTCTTTATTATTTACACAATATTTTTCATTATTAAAAAATGATTTTTCAATCAAATAGATTTTATATAAATATAATTTGATTAAATTTTTATTTAAATATTTAATAAATTAAATATAATTCATTTTTTAATTAAATGACTTTATATAATAAAAATGAACAACTAAATTAAGTTCACGTAGAATTACATTCAAATCATATATTATAATTTAAATTATTTTACAAATAAATATACAATGTATAAACCATTCACTACAAGAAATTTGATATGATGTGATAAAAATCTATATGATAAAATTAATAATCTCAATATGTAGTTTTATCATGGCAAAAATTAAAATTATCATAATTATTATGAAAAATAAGTAAACTTGTGATAAATCTTGTTATGTCAAAATTTTTTATCACAATAAACTAGTATACAAATAAATTATGATATAAATATTTTCTGATGATATCTTGTCATAATATCTTGGTGTAAATTTTTAGTGTCTATCAAACTAAAAATATATAAAAAATATTATCACAATAATATTTTCACTATGTTAAATCATTTAAGAAATTAAGGTAAAATTAATTTATCCTAATAAATAACTTTATTCTAATAAAATAATTTATAATAATAAATAAAATTATAATTTAGACACATAAAAAATAAAATAAAATTAAAAATTTATTAAAATTGTAAAACATCACTATATTTTAAGTAAAAATAAAAATAAATTTGAATTTAATTAAATAATCTAATCATTTTAAAATAAAATAACTTCTTTTTTACTTTAATTATTCTATTTTATGTATATTTAATAATAAAATTTATATATTTTTATATTGTTATTGAGTCAATTGAGTCGTATTACCGAGTTGATTCGTTTGGATTAATCTTAACCCGATCTGTCATATTAATCTAATCTTGATCCAATCTAATTTAAAATTTTTTATATCATTTCGAATTTAAATTTTGAAATCAAAGGCCATCAATAAGTATAAAGGAAGTTGTTATGGCCGCTAATGGCCTAAAAGATGTTTTGCTTCACGATTTTATGTGATGTAAGTTATTCTATATTGTGTATATCTAATTTTATTCTTTTTCTCTTATTAAAAAAGAAATTTTAAAATAAAATTGAAAACATCATAATCATTTTATATAAATTTTAATAAAAATATAAAAAAACATTGAATTTAACAATGTTAAAATATAAAATATTTTAATATGTTCTAAAAAAATAGAGACACTAATGTATTAAGAGGGTTCTTTTTTTTTTGAACAGTGGTGCCTAATGTTGGATAAGAGTGAGCGAAAACAAACTGAAACTAAAAAACTGAATCAAACCAATTAAATTCGATAAATTCAATTTGATTTTATATTCAGTTTGATTTAAAATTTGAAAATAATGAATTTTTCGATTTTTTCTATTTGATTTAAGCTGAATAAAATAAATAATTTGATTAATAAAACCATGTTGTTTTGGAATAGTATATATATATATCTAACCTAATTTCTTTATTTCTTCATTGTATGTCGTAAAAACAACTCATCTCCTTTGTATCTCTATTTTCTTTTGCATGCTATTTCTTTTCGTTCTCTTTTATGTTTCTTTTATTCTTTGAATCTCGATCTCCATCAGCAAATCAAATCTTTTATTCTTTGGACCTCCATTTTCATTTAAGTCTTTGTCCACATCTCAAGCTTGTTAAGTCTTCAATCTCAAGCTCCATGTTTATGTTTTTCATTTGTCTACGAAGATATAATTTGTAAAGGTACTCTTCTTTTTAATTTGATTTTAATACATATTTTTTGAGACATTTGGTTGAATATTTTCTTGTTTCCTCTAATATACTCTCACCTTCTTCACAAAATATGATGGTTCATACAAAGGTAGCATTCCCTTCAAATCCCTTGGCAGTCCTAGCTTGAATTTTTCTTGCTCGTCCTTGAAATTGTTGAAAATATCCGCAATGGATATTAATTATATAATAACCAAGTTAGACCCTTTCTACACCTCTAACCAAAAAGAACAAAAAATCAAATGCATGTTTCACATTTGTGGATTTATTTTGCTGCATAATTTATCTTTGAACTTAATTATTTATTTATGCAGAATTTGAATTTTATATTCAAATAGATGAGCTTGTACTTGAATTTTTCTTGAAGAAATTTGTGTTCGTAACTAGGGTGAAAGTTGTAATTTTCCAGAATCGTTGTTGAAGGTGTACCTGTCAAATTCATAATTTGAATGTTTCCAGAACTTATATTGAACTTGTATTATGTTGAGCTTGTGATGAATTTGTAAGAGACTGTTAATTTCTTTTTTTTTATGTTTCAAATTTTAGGCTATTTTTGAACTAATTTTGGATTGATATTGCTTAATTACTGTACGAATTTTGGTATTTCTGGTTAATTTTTTAAGAATTGATGCATATTAATTTGTGGTTTAAGTGTTAAATTGTAATGTATTTTTTTAGTTGTCTTTTAATTTGGGCTTTAAAAATATAAAATAAGTTACTTAGAGGCTGACATAAAAAAGCTTACATAAGATAAAAAGCCCAAATTTATTTATCGCAGTTTAAAGCTCATTTAGAGTTCAAATCGAATACTACATCAAACCAAATTAATTTTATTTGATTTTGGTTTTCAATTAAATTTTGGTTCATTTGGTTTCAATTTACAAAAAAATCGATTTATCTGGTTTATAAAATTCGATCCGGGTTGCTCACCCTAGCCTAATAAAGCGCACATCCAAATTTAAGCTGAATAGTATAGCGTACCATCTTATAGCAATCTGACCCGCTCAAACACGCGTCAAAGTTCCATTGGTCAACCCTCGTGGCAGAGTTGCACTGGTACACGACCAAAATATCAGTCTCGTAAGGCTTGGACCCTCGCTCCCTTCCTACAAGTAGAGATCTATCATCTCCCAATTTTACAGTTATCTAAACAACAACTCGTAAGTTTCATATTTTATTTTCTTTTTTCCGTTTTTTATTTCTTCAAATCTCGTATCCGATTTTTTTTTTTCTAAATTAGAATCTGAAAATGCTTTCGGATTTTCTCAATGATATGATTGGATTGACAGTTGCAATTAATTTTGAACAGTGAAGATGGGCGGCGGATTTAGGGTGCTGCATCTGGTGAGACCGTTCCTATCCTTTCTGCCGGAAGTCCAGACGGCGGATCGGAAGATTCCTTTTAGGGAAAAAGTGATATATACTGTCATATCTCTGTTTATATTTCTGGTTTGCAGTCAGCTGCCGCTATATGGCATACACTCCACCACGGGAGCTGATCCCTTTTATTGGATGCGCGTTATTCTGGCTTCTAACCGTGGGACCGTCATGGAGCTTGGGATTACGCCTATTGTGACGTCTGGGCTGGTCATGCAACTCTTGGCTGGCTCTAAGATTATTGAAGTTGACAACAGTGTTCGAGAGGATCGAGCCTTACTGTGAGTAATTGGTTATTTGAGCCTTTTACCAATGGGCAATTAGTTATAAATGTTGTAATTGTTTTAGGCATTTAGTTAAATGTTGGACTAGCCAAAAAGGGTATGTAAAATTTGGGCATTTTTAAGATGGTCCAGTAGTAGAAAAACTATATGTAAGCCTCACAAATTGCCGCCAGTAGTGCAACTACTGTGATTTGATTATTTAAGAATTGTCGATTAGCAGAAAAATGTATGTGGGAATCATGCATTACTGTGGATAATGTGATTGTTATAATTTTAAGCATTTAGAATGGTCAATTAGAAGAAAAATGTACCTAGGCATTGCGAATTACTGTGAGTGATGTATTTGTTGTAATTGAATAAGTAAGGATTTTAGGACAGTCAACTAGTAGAGAATGCGGATTAGCATATCTATTTTATGGTTTCAGACAAGAGTTTTCTTGTCCTGTGTCTTTTATTTTAGCTAGTGTGTTCTATTGTGTGCAGAAATGGAGCCCAGAAGTTGTTGGGTATTCTGATTGCTGTTGGTGAGGCTGTTGCATATGTGCTATCTGGCATGTATGGTAGTGTCAGTCAACTTGGTACTGGAAATGCTATACTTATTATTCTTCAGCTTTGCTTTGCTGGGATTATTGTTATATGCCTTGATGAGCTTCTCCAGAAAGGATATGGTCTTGGCTCTGGAATCTCTCTTTTCATTGCTACCAATATTTGGTTGGTTACATTCTTCATTACCCTTGTCCATTTCTGGCATCAATTATTTGGAGTTGCTGCCCTTTGAATTTTGTTTACGATCATTATTTTCTCATGTCCAACTGTGCAGTGAGAACATCATATGGAAAGCATTTAGCCCCACTACCATCAATAGTGGTCGTGGTGCGGAATTTGAAGGTGCTGTTATTGCTTTGTTCCATCTCCTGATCACCAGGACAGACAAAGTTCGTGCTCTTCGAGAAGCTTTTTATCGGCAGAATCTTCCAAACGTTACCAATCTACTTGCCACTGTCTTGATCTTCCTTATTGTTATCTATTTCCAAGGTTTTCGTGTGGTTCTGCCTGTGAGGTCAAAGAATGCCCGTGGACAACAGGGATCTTACCCAATTAAGCTGTTCTACACATCTAATATGCCAATTATTCTACAATCTGCACTTGTTTCCAATCTCTATTTTATCTCTCAGGTATGAGTTATTTGCGTGTTAGATGGGATCTTGTTTTTATTGTTGCTCAGAGTATAAGAGTTCAGCACTGTTGTACAGTTGCTGTACAGGAGGTATAGTGGAAATTTCTTTGTGAACCTGTTGGGGAAATGGAAGGAATCCGAATATTCGGGTGGCCAGTTTGTTCCTGTTGGTGGTTTGGCTTACTATGTCACTGCACCGGCAAGGTCTCATTTGTTTCCGTACTGTTATTTTTTATATCTTGTCTCATAATTCTGATTGGAGTGTGTGGTTTTGATATTGGTCTTCATTTTTCCATTTTTGTCTTTATTGCAGTTTGGCTGATATGGCAGCCAATCCCTTCCATGCCTTGTTCTATCTGGTGTTTATGCTTTCTGCCTGTGCTCTCTTCTCAAAAACTTGGATTGAAGTTTCAGGGTCTTCTGCACGAGATGTGGCTAAGCAGCTTAAGGTATTTTAAGATAGTTGCATTATCTCAGACACATATTACTATGAATCTAATATTTTTCCACTTTATTGGCAAATTTATTTTTTGTATTCATGAAACTTGTTCATAGAGTATTCACGCAGAGGTGTAGGGAAATAATGGTGCCTCTTTGAATGTTGATTTGATGAAGTTAATTCTATAAGAGCAGGTTCATTAGATTCATAGAGTTGTTTCTTCATTGTATTGCACTGATTAATTGGTCTTATTTTGGTGAAAAGCCTATGGCCACACAGTTGTATCCAAATATGTTACCTTGATTTATCACCCATTTATGTTGGTTATGCAGGAACAACAAATGGTGATGCCTGGACATCGTGATTCCAATCTACAAAAGGAACTGAATCGCTACATACCAACAGCAGCTGCCTTTGGAGGCATCTGCATTGGTGCATTGACAGTTCTGGCTGATTTCATGGGAGCAATTGGCTCAGGAACAGGGATATTGCTTGCAGTTACCATTATCTACCAGTATTTTGAGACTTTTGAGAAGGAAAGAGCTAGTGAACTTGGTTTCTTTGGCTTCTAAGTCCAGTAGACTATTTATGTGATTATAGGCGGTCCTCACAAAGTTCCTAGCTCCTTTTAGTGAATTAGAAGATACAAGGAGGAATCACCTAGTTAACACAGCAGCCGTGAAAATGGAGATGCCTATTCAGTGACTTCGATGTTTCTCTTTCTTTCAATTAGACATTTACATGTTAGAAGCTCGACCAAGCAAATCAATGGCAAATTTTTGCTGAAATCGCCGCTTTTAATATCTGCTGTTTAATGTCTTAGTACGTGAACCTAGTTAACACAGCAGCCCCTAAAATGCAGATGCCTATGTTGTTTCTCTTTATTTCAACTAGACCTTTATATGCTAGTAGCACGATCAGGCTAATGCATGGCAAATATTTGCTGAAATACTGCTG
>CATIWR010174679.1:0-40178 GCA_949677035.1 Omphalea diandra
AAAATATAATTATAAGATTTAAATTTTGATATTCACTAATAAAAATTTAACTACATTAAATAAAATAAAATTTTTTATACACTCAATTAGTGGTAAATAAAAACTTAAACCATTACTATAATTATTAGTACGAATTATTATAATACTCTTTTTTTTCAAGTATAAACTATATTAAATATAAGAAATTTTTTCTACATCTAATTAATAAATGAATAAATATTTAAATAATCACAATAATTATTAATAATAACGCCTTTTATTTTTCAATTATAAACTCATATATCGTTTAAATTTAATTCTAATTATATTATTTATTGAGTGTATATAATCAGTGTACATTCAATTATAAGTAAATGGTAATTCAAATAATCATTTATAATTGTCAAAAAATTAGTTAATATTATTTTTAAGTATAAAATTTATAATTTTTAAATTTATTATAATTATTCTATTTATTGTGCATAATAAATATATATATTTTTCTATTAAACAGACTCACTTATTACTAAATTAAATCACTAGGTAAATATATCATGATATTTAAGAGATTGAAATTTTTAAATTTTTAATAAATTTCATTCTATTTATTTAGTATGATTAAGATAAATCTATATATACAGACATTATTTAAGTGTTAAATGTAAATTTTTTTTAAAGTATAATCTGAAATTTGAATTCTCCTCTCCTAGCTTTTTTTTTTTTTTTTAAAAAAAAAGTAGGTCTAAGTTGCCCATGTGCATGAGTGTCGATCTCACGTCCTGGATCGTTAGCTGTACCTCGTATGATTGAGACGTTGAAGCAACAAAAAGAAACTAGACATTTCTTGTCGGAAACCATATGACTGAATGAAAATTACTTCTGTCTGAAGGATGTAAGCGCGTGGAGTTTGATTCTTTCTTCTTTTTTTTTTTAAATAAATAAATAAAAAAGAAAAATCATAATATTATTATTAACTAACAAATTTTTATTCCACATTAAAGATTACCAATTCAATTTCGAAATTTATGTTAATGCATGGAAAGGTCTTATGATATCATAATTGAACTTCTATTTTTACATAGTTGTTGCGTAAACAATCATTGATTTCTCCTTTTTTTGATATACAAAATTTGTTGTATGCAATTAGGAGATAACAGTAAATAAAAAGAGTCGATAGATTAGTAATTTATTAATTGAATATTTATCATGTAAGATAAGAACCCAAGATTCAGATCCTAATAGCTATTTTCAATTATTCTTTTATTTTATTTTATTTTACAGAATAGCCACTAGCAAAATCTTTTTCTGATGCAAGGTAGGTATTCGGCCTGGATGAACTTAGCCCAATCAACTGGTCATGTCCACAATTTGTGGCCCAAGTCAACTCAACCCAATTTTTGCCTCAATTATATTTGGAAAACTCTATTTGTAATCTCATATTTTCTCTAAACACTCTCTTTCTTTTTACAATTTTTTCTTATTTAAAATTTTCTTTTCATAATCTCTTTTTTCTTTTTCTACCCTTTTGATTCTGATAACTCTTTTTTCCTAATTATAAAAAATTTTTACAATTTCTTTTCAATACACAACTCATTTTCACATTGAAATCTCATCTTTCACTTTTACCATAACTTTCAAATATTTTATATAAAAAAAAACTAATAATTCAAGATAAATACCTTATAATAATATTCATGATTTTAAAAAATCCTATATTTTATAAAAATATTCCAATAGTGTTAATTAAATATCATGTATCATCTAAATTAATTATTTGTTGCATGACAATATTTATATCAT
This sequence comes from Omphalea diandra, assembly GCA_949677035.1. NCBI lineage: Eukaryota > Viridiplantae > Streptophyta > Magnoliopsida > Malpighiales > Euphorbiaceae > Omphalea > Omphalea diandra. The sequence goes on from CATIWR010174679.1 coordinate 1,780, forward strand.
TAAGATTTAGTAATTCAAATACTTTAATACGATCAACATATGAGACTTCTCATCATTTAGCACAATTATATCGATATTTGTACCAATTGCATGCAATAGAAAATATTTATGTGATTGAACCCATTAATACCTAAAACAAAAATATATTATTTTGTTAATTTATAGAGCATGATAAGTTTTAATAAAAAAATTTATAGAACATGATAAAATTTAATAATTTAAAGGGGTTGTACAAAAGTAAAAAGTGTGAAAAAAAAAAGTAATTTATTTGGAGTATATAAATAATATAATTTACCAAAATTTGTGATGAGTGTAAAGAAAAAATGAGGAGTTGTAAACAAAATTCCCTTTATATTTTGAATGCAACTAACACTAATTAACCAAACAAAAATCAATGTTTAGAAAGAAAGTTTGAATCAAATCATTTTTTAAAAAAGAATATTTTATATAATTATGTAAACTCTGATTACTACATCAAGCTTTGCTTTCAAGTAAATGGTCATGACATGAAATCCTAACCATATATTATAAGATGAGTAATCAAAATTACGTGGACATATCAATTCTAACTTGAAATAGATAAACAACACAATTAGTTAGAACTAATTAATTTCATTATTAACCATTTTTTTGTCCTAAATAATTAAAAGATACGAAACTTTTGAACTCGCAACTCTTAACGTTCTTCTATATTAGAAACACATAAACACTCAATCAATAAGCTTTGAATACAGTAATACTAGAATCATCTCCAACACTGAGATCTCGGCTCCTAAGCCAAATTAACAAAAAGACAAACACTATTTAATTACAAAATTATTAGTTGAAGCAGATAACTAAGCATAAGCAATAGGGACATTATTCAATCCTGAGATTGTGCCAATGGTTTCCTTGATCCATCTTCTTCCCTTTGCACTGCCCTTACAAGGAGTGGCATACCATGTTGGGGCACTAATACCATTCTATAGGCAGGTGAATGGCGATACTCAGGAGAAAGAGAGAAACAGAAATTGGATAGAATTAAAGAGAGCAGTATCTTGAGTTGTAGAAGAGCAAAGGTCTGGCCAATGCACACTCGATTGCCAAAACCAAAGGGAATGTAAGATTGTGGATGCTTGCAAGCTTCAGCTATGCCATTGGCAAATCTCTCCGGCTTAAATTCATGAGCGTCAGGACCCCAGTTTTCAGGATCTCGGTGCAATGCCAAAATGAATATCCAAATTATAGTGCCTTTTGGCACCATTAAATCTCCAAATTTCATGTCAGCAAAAGCTTCTCTTAAAGTTAGAACTCCTGGTCCATAGAGTCGTAGGGTTTCTTGAATCACCATGGTCAGCTGCAAATGCAAAGTTAGATTATCGATTAATGGGATTATGTACATATGTGCTGACAGTACAATGCTCGTGTCAAGAATGATAGTGCAGGACGTTAAAAAATGTTTCACCCTATACGTCTTGTGTTTCACAAGAAGAGTTCAAAACCCAGAAAATTTATGATAAGAGAACACCATATTCCCAACAATGCAAGAAGTTGCCGTGCAAATTCTCACCATGGAGAAAATAACAGGGAAATGAGAAGAAAATTAAATACCGTTTTCAATTTACGAAGTTTGTCCAAATCTAGCAAGCAATCGTGCAGTTTATCTCCACAAATCTTGAAAATCTCAGCTCGAACACGTTCTTGCCACTCGGGATGCAATGCAAGCAACATCAAGGTCCATGAGGCTGTAAGAGCAGTGGTCTCATGGCCTGCGAAGTAGATGTTTTTGCAGTTGTCCACTATAAAGCGTTCAACGTTATAAGTATGGTGGATATGTTTACTATCAGCAGCACTTTCAAGTAGAGCTTCTAATAAGTCCTTTTTACGATCAGATTTATTTGTCGACCTTCGGCTTTCATCTTCTTGGCGAGCCTTAACTATGTTCAGTATTAAGGTCTCTACCTCTTTCTGTAACTTCCATATTTGTCTGTTGCTCTTTGTGGGGAAAATTCTGGAAATTTTAGCCAAATTATTTGTGTAAATTAGTAAATTCAATCTGAGTAAAAAACAAAATATGAATGAAATTTCGGTAAGACTCATTACATGTATAGTGCTTCTTAGGTATAGTTGTTGGTTAAATTACTAATATATTTTTAAGTTTTTAGAGATGTTTTTATTTGTTCATAGAAATGATTTAATTATATTGTCAATTGATTCAATAGATTTTTACAAAATTTTCAAATATGAATTTTTAAATTTTAGCTTGCAAAAATCATATATTGTTACAATAAACAAAATTTCTCCATTTTGTCTAAACTTGCTATTAGCAATAACAATGCCGAACATGTCACTAATATGATAGCTTTTTGTGTTCTAAAAAGGAAGAATGCATATTTTAGAAAAATGTTAAGTTTGGAAATGTAAACATTTCCTTAAGAAAAATATGAAGATAAACTAAATTTGTTTGCTCTATTTACTGTATATATTGAATCAATATATGATTTATATTTAATAAAAAAAATTAAAGTAATATTTAAATTTGGATAGTTATGGACATAATAATAGTTTTATATAGATAATTATAGATGAATTTTTTCTTTTTTTCTTTTAATTACCTTAGTGCATAATTCAAAATGCTACACTTAGTATACCAAAATATTTTTCGAACTTATAAATTAAATGATTGTCTAACACCCTCCCCAAAATTGAATGATATACAACAAAAGTCCAATTATTGATTTAACAGAGTTAATGTATGCATTGCGTGTGTTTTTATTTGATATTTTTATTTAGCTCAATATAAAATTTTTAAGTTAATTTTATATTTTATTAATTTAAAATATTTTTATAATTAAATTTTATAATATAAATTAATTAATGTAGTTTTATTAATTATACTAAATTATTAATATAACTCTAATACTTTTTAATTCTATTCTATTATAACATAATATATTTTTTACAAAATTTAATTCTTAAAAATAAAAATAATTTTTATTAAAAATTTAAATGACGTGTATATAAAATTTTTATATTTATAAATATGTAAAAATAATAAAAAAAAACCTAAAAAATATTTTCTTCCTTTAAGAAATTAAATGCACAATGAACCAAATATAAATGATAATATAAAAAAATTAAAAAAATATATTAAAATATGTCACATGTTAAATATTTTATTTTTTTATTGTTTATGTATTAAAATATTAAAACTGTAAATTAATAATGTCAAGCAAAAAAGTTTATACTTTCTTTTTCAAAGTTATATTACATGCTGTTAGATATCTAACGGTTGTCCTTCCATAGGTCTATCTTTTGTTCTGCTAACAACTTTTAGTTCAGGGCCTTTTGTGATGCATATTGGGCCTCATGCTTTATCGCTAGAAGGCACATCACAGGTTCTTGTGTTTTCCTTGGTAATGAATTAATCTCTTGGACGTAAAAAAGCAACATACAATGTCTGAATTAGTTTATTCAGAGTATAGGAGTTTGGGGACTACAATTTATGAATTAAAATGGCTCTCACTGATTTTTAGATTTCTATTTTATAACCCATTCCAGTGTTTTATGATAATCAAGCTACATTGCACATAGTTGCTAATTCTGTCTTCCATAAGCGAACAAAGTAATTGGAAATAGATTTCCAATTAGTCAGAGATCAGTTTCAGCTTGGTTTCATCCAACCTTAGCATGTTGCTTCAAAGGATCAACTAGCAAACCTCTTCACTACGTCTTTATCTTATCTGCCATGCTTTATTGTCTTATGCTATCCAAGATGGGATTGGTTGATCTTTACCAAGCTCCATATTGAGGAGGGATGTTCATTATATTTATGCTAATTATGAGTTGTAGTCCTGTATTTTAGTTTCTCTTACCTTAGGCAAGTAGTTATTTTGATACATTACTAGTTGATCATTACTCTTATTTTTATCTTATTTTACCCTTATCAGAGAACTTAGTTTTTATTCATTGACATTATATAATAGTAGTAAATTAATACCAATAAGCCTTTAAAATAAAATAAAATATAAGTATACCTGAAGTTTGTGAGTCCTAAGAGTAAACTTGGTTTTGACAAGGCTTGTTGAAGAGCTCTCAGCTTTGAAAAGATTTGTTTGCCTTGTGAATAAGAGCTCCCAAAACAAGCTTTTGATATAATGTCTGCAGCTACACTCTTCAAATCCTCATCAACACATATTTTTGCAGCTCCTCCCTCACTTTCAACTTGGCTTTGCCATTTTCTTATCATATATATGGTGCATTCCTCCATTAGCCCCAACAAGTGCTACATTTCAAATGCAATAATACTCGTTAAAAAATCTATATTATTCTCTTAAAAACTTGAAGTCGATTATTAAACTAATAGTTCGAATGCTTCTGTGGTAGTATAAGTTGAAATTGAAATCTTGACATTTCTTTCATCTTTAAAAAAAAAGTCTAAAAAATTCTTCTAGTGACTGCAACTAATATGTACCTTAGCCTTGTGGAGGAAGAACTCAGGAGCAATGAGTTTCCTCTGATGGTCCCAGTGAGGTCCATTAGCCCTTATGATGCCATTCCCAATCATGGGCTCCATGGCCTTCGACAGATAGGTGGGTTTGCCCAAATCTAAGCATTTGTGAAGGTTCAATGCCTTGATCACTTCTGGTTGGGCGACATACAAGTGCTGCTTGTTCCCTGTGGAGTAAATGTACAATGAACCTGCATCCAGTTCTTGGATTAGCCCAAATACTAATACTAATACTAATACTAATAATAATAATAATATATTAGTACATGGCATATTTGATTTGTATTTGGAAATGAAAAGAGAACAAAAACAAATATGGAAGAATCTAATCATATTATTCAAATATAGAAATATCATAACAAAGTTTGATTTTTCTAAAATTAACTAAGGAAATAAAATCTTGTTCTAAAATTATTGAATTAAATGAGGAAATAAGGGTTATTATTATTATTATTATTATAATTGTTATTTAGTAAGGAGTTTTCATGTTTTGCTCAATCCGTGGCTAGGATGTTCAAATATAATTTATTTATACTATCTCTTTCTCAAGAAAGTTGTTACCTTCTATTTTTTACATTATTTAAAATGCATATTTAATATTTTGACAACTCATAATTTATAATATATTATATATTTATACTCTTACTTTTATTTAACTCCATTTGTTTCACGAAAAAAATTTGTCGAAGAATAATATTTTCTAAGAAAAATATTTTTTGAGAAAAATAATATATTTTCTGGTATTTGAAATACATTATAAAAAAATATTAATTTTATTTTAATTTATAAGATTGTAACAAAATTTATAGCATAAATATTTTATTTTTATACTATTTATTGTTTAATATAAGAAAAATATAGTAAAAATAAATTTTTTTATGGGTTGCTTATCACCGATAGCTATTGTTGGTCGATAATACCGATGATAAGTGTCAATAGTTAAGGATGAACAATAATAATAAATATTTGTATTTATATGATTTTTTTTATTTGAATGAGTTTGTCAAAATCTGGAACATGACTTTTTATTTTCAAAATGATAAGTCATTTTCTGAAAAATAATATAATTTTTCTTTTAATCAAGAAAATATTTTTCATTGACCAATTTTTTTGAATACATCGAATAAAAGAAAATGTAAAAAAAAATTTCCGAAAAATATTTTTCATGAAACAAACGGATGAGAAACTAAATATATTTTACTAGTCTAATAATTGATAAACTTAAATTAAAAAAATTTGATCATACTTAATGAAAGTGAACGTATAGATACCTAAAAAAGAAATCATAAATAAAGTTTTTGTAACAGAGACAATATTAAACTTAGTAAATTCATTAGAAATTATGTGCTCATAAATTTCAGTGAATTCTAACTCAAAGACAGGAAAAGAGAAACATGCCTTCGTACTGATTAAGCCAAAATACATATGCATACCGTACTGTTGCTCCCATTGCTGAAGGAAGGAGAAGATGGAGTGAACCCAAGAACTGTGGGACACAACAGCAGACTGCATATTTTGAGATGATGTTTGACTCTTGATAATCTTTGATTGGATTTTTTTCATTTCTTGAATGTTACCAAATAAGAAAGAAGGTGTTGGGCCTTTGATTCCCTGTTTCAAGATTACTGATCGAATCCTTCTGGGTTTCACCCACATGGCATCGAACACTCTTGTAAACAATATGCATACTCCAACCACAACTATACACCAAAAACCCACTGCTGCTGAAAACCCTTCCATCTTTTCCTCTGTGTTTCACACACAAATATATATGCACGTACAAATGATCACGTTTATGATAAGGGATGAATGCCACAAAATATATATAGCTTATTGGTTGAAAACCATGTAATAAATCTTTCACCTATGAAATTCATTTACTATAGAAAAAAAAAAAAAAGATAATGATAACTATAACTTTGTGTCGTGAAGTGAGTATCACTAAGAACTAGGCAAAGATTATGGAGAAAAAAATAATAATATTAGAATGTGTAGATGCCATTGTACAAATGGCTTAGGCCTCTTTTATGGACCCGGGCGGAACCACCATATTGGTTGGTGGGATCTTGGCCCCCCACCTTTTTTTTCCGCTCAATTTTATCTTTTATATTTTTCACTGTAAAAATTTATTTTATTCCCACTCAAACTTTTTTCCCTCAATTTATTTTATATTAAATTTATATTAACCTTAAATTTTTTTTATTCAATTTACTTTATCTATTTTTTTTATCTTGGCCCTCAACTTTTTTTTTCCATATTTTTACTCTCAATATTGCCCTCAACAATTTATTCAATATTAAATTTCTATTTTTCTCAATTCTATCACCCTAAAAGAGTATTTAAATTTAAATTTTTTATTAGAGATTTAGTATAATTATTAGGTAATATTTATAAATGATTCTAATCATTTTATTTGTTGAGTATATATAAGTCCTATAATAGCCCCCTTATATCCATGGCCCTATCTACTCCTCTAATTGTAGGTCAATAGTGTTTAATATAGAAAGTCTCTTTATGACCGCTAATTTTACAATTAGAATTTTTTTTGGATGAGTTTGACTTTATTTTATGTTAATTTGATTCTGTTTAATTTATTTTGTGCTTTTGTTTTATAATTCAACTATGACATTATTAGATGATATTTATTCTTTTAGATATAGTTTATTTGATTAGTTTTATAGTATGTTATGAGAAATCAAATTTGTGATTGAGACAACAATTTGAAATATACACAAAAAAAAGATGATGATGTATAATTTTTTTTATGAGCTTCCATATGGGTTTTGGCTCCAAAAAAAGTTCGTAAACCTGGTTGAGGATATTGGTTTCTGATCAGGAATTATTATGTAAAGATAGTTGGATAATTAATTTGCTTCCTCTCAATAATTCTTGACAAGGCTAATTTTCTGGATTCTTTATAATTAATTAAATAGTCTTTCATGTCTCTTTGATGTTTTAAGGTTGCATAAAATTATCTTTTTTATTTTCCTCTGTAGCGTTATTAGATTTTTCTATTGAATTTAATGTTAAAATTATTTCAAATATCTAAAATGCCTTAAATATAATAAATATAAAATTGATGTATAACTGTAAAAGTTGAAGGATGATTTATTCAATTATAGAAAAATACAGGGAGCTCAAAGTAATTAACCCTAGTCCATGCCATTTATAATTAGCGGACGACAAAAACAATTTTATTTATCCAATAAAAATAATTTCTATATAAAGTTAAATAATGTGAAATTTTAAATATTTTAATGATATTTATTTTTTTTTCCTTTGGGTGGCTATGACCAAGTTGAAGACAAAACTGATATATGCTTTTCACATACCAAGGTTTTAAATGACTAGATTCCAGGCATTATTAAAAGCTTTGTACCGGCCGACCTCTTTGATTCGATTAAGTGGTGGCAATTCAAGAAAAGGCCAACCCAGTTGCATACAATTTTACAACTGTCAGCATGCAAATGGATGAACCATATGGAAATATCATTAAGCTCAACTGGATTAATAATATATAATACATAATTGCATTTGAAAGACATTGATTGATTGTATCAAAGGCTGTTTGATTTGATTTAGTTTCTAATCGGAGCTAAAGAAAAAGAAGATTAATTGCATGTCCAAACTCCTTTTTTACTTTTAAGGATGCTAGTGAATCAATTTATTGTTGACATTTTTTTTTCCGACTGAATTTTATGTCGGTTGTTGTTTAATATACAATATGAAAGATGGGATGGCTCCTAAATTTATAAAATAAGAGTTGATTTGGTGAAAGATTGTGTACAGGTTTCAACTGTGATTTGATGCGAATATTTATTTATTTATTTATTAGATTATGGAGAACCATTTTGATTCTAGTAACACAACTTTAAAGAGTAGATGATTTTTATTATATTAAAACAATACATGAACAGGCATACTAAGCACTAAGGATTCGAGGAAATATGCATTCCCTCATTGATTATGTATAAGGGCAGAAGCAAGATCTGAATGCAAAGAAGGAAGATCAAAATTCTACTAGCTCTAATTTGTTTCATAAGTTTAATAGCTATAATAATTTAAATGTTAGCAATGGTGATAACATGTTATGTTCAACATAATATATTTCGGTGATAACACGTTACGTTGAATATAATATATTTCAATATTTAGAAGAAAATATATCCTTATCAAAAGGTTATAAAATCCAGTTTTGGATTAAGACTTTTTTGAGTCAAGATTGTTTGACAACCATATTAAACACTTAAAATTAAAATAATCAACACTAATTTTTTTAAGATTGTTTGATAACAATTTTATTAAGTTCTTAATATTTTAAGTGCGTTTGATAACATCTTTCTGTTAAGTATTTAATTTCATAAAAAGTTCAATATGAAATAATAAAAAATTCATTATTTTGATATATTTTATTAATATACATCTCACGACAATTATCACCATTTATTATCGGAATAGTTTCTATTAATAAAGATATAATTAAGTATTAAATATTTAAAAATTAAAATATATGATAATTTATTATATAATATATAGTTATCTTATCTTAAATTTATCTTTTAGATTTAATTTTTTTGAAAATTTATTATCTATTCAATTATCATTCAGCTCTTAAAAATTTTAGTACTAAAATTATTTAACTCTAAAATTTTTACTACTAAAATTATTTGGTATTTAATTTTTCAATACTTAATTTTTAATTTTACTAAATAACATCTCAGTTTAAACTAAAAAAGATGTTAAAACATTTTGACAAAATTTGTTTAGTTTTGAAATAATCATGAAATTAGATGATGATGATATTTACTTAAAGTTATTTTAATGAGATTAATTCAAGAAGAAAAATATAATTAATATTAAAAATATTATATTTTTATTGCAAACTAATTAGAAAACAAAAAATTTAATAATTTATAAATAAATATGTAAATCAATAAAATTTTAAGTTTAATCAAATGATTCATATAAAAAATTATAAATTAATTTTAATTTAGTCCAATGGCATTAAATTATTATTAATTAAAAAAGATAAATATTATCTTATCTAAAATTTTCAAAAGAAAGATAGTCGATTTTCTTTAAATCAAGTTTGAATAAATGATCTAAGTACAATAGATTTTATAAATATAATCCAATAGTTATATTAAATTTTAATAAAAAATAAAAAATTAAATAAATTTTTAAAATGACAAATTAGAGAAAATATAAAGTTAATAAATAGAAGAAAAAGAAGTTTGGGAGTAAATAAAATTTTAGAGCTAAAGTATACTAGATAACACTAAAAAATAAAAAATATATGGAGTAAATTGAATAAAAATAGTTGAGGCCAATATAAATTGAGTGAATAAATAAATTTTTAGAATGAAAATATAAAAATAGAATTGAAGGGAAAAAAAAAAAAAGTTTTCTCTGCCCTTAATTATGTATATCCTTGAGATCCAATATGTCTCAAATTCAATTCCCAAATGTTCAAGGAATATGGCTATGAATATTATTTATTTGTTTTATTTTACCTGTGGAAACAATCTAAACTTAGTCTCCAAGCTAGAACTTTATACTTCATCCATTGGAGTTCCGGTGAAACATTATTTCAATTAGGCTTAAACGATGATTCAAATATAAGTTTTTACATGTTGATGCAGTTTTGACTCAAACTTTAAAAACTTATTAAAATAGACCGAGATCATGAAATTAGATACAATATTAATTTAATCTATATATTTGTAGTACAATTTTTAGTGAAATTTGTGTTAAAAAATATTAGAATTTAATTGATATGTCTTGTATGTTTATGTATTTCTTAATTTTGGCCTATTACGTTGCTATTAATTTTGACTAAACTACAAATAAATTAATATTACACTCAATTTCATGATTTTAATCTATTTTAATAATTTATGAAGTTTGGGTTAGAATCAAATTGACATGTAAAAGTTTGAATTTTAATTACTATAAGACTTTTAATTATTGTTATGTGATTGGATTGGTGAAAAAATTTAGATTATTAAGAAATAATTGGGAGGGAAACACTATTGAACCATGCCAAAAATCTGATAGAGTACCTCTAGTATAAATAAATTATATATTTTTTAAATTTGTTTATAAATATATATATATATATATATTTATTTGATATAAATAGTTTTTTACATCTTTAAGATTAGTTATAATTAAACTAAATTCTATTAAATTTTATAAAATTTTAAATAAATTCTAAAGTTGTCCAGTTTTTTATTATAATAAAAACAGCCTTATATTTTTTCACTATTCTTTCTCCTTTCTTTCTTTATTCTCTCTTTTCTCTTTTTTCCTCTCTTATCTCTTTTACTTTTTTATATTTGCAAAAACTTTTAAAAAACAATATAAGGATATTTTAACAAAATAAAATATTTTATTAAATTCTACAGTTAAACTAAATATATATATATATATATTATTTTTATTTTATAATACACCAAAAATAGAAATTCGATTGCAAATAAATTCTATAAGAAATTTATTTATAAATAAAATAAATTTTAAATTATAATTGAACTAAACACTAGAATAGCAATGATGTTGATTTACATATAAGCTAACTCATCTATTTGACCATAAATATAAAAATAAAATTTGATTGGGATAAATATAGTGAGTCGAATGCTGTTCAAATAATTAAAAAAACAATGGATCCCATTAACTTAATTAATTAAAAAAGAATTGTAACTTTTAGGCCTTATTTGGATTAAAAAATTTTAAATTTATAGGTTTTATCAAAATCCAAAAATTTAAAAATCATAGATTTTATAAGTTTTAGAATATATGAGTTTATAAAATTTTGTTGGTTTAGTATGAAGGACATATCTATAGATTTAAATGGCATTTTCATAGTAAAATCTATCATTCACTAAAATGATAGATTTCACAAATCCTACTTCTAAAGAGAGATTTTAGAATTTTTCATTTGAAGGATTGTGGTACTTGATAAGTTTTAAACAATTTGTGGATTTTGACTAATATTTCTCAATCAAATAATGAATTTTAAAAAATCTCTCATCAAAATTTCTCAAATCAAATGATATTTTAAAGTATTTTTATATGTATTTGCAGACATAATCTAAAAATTTAATGGTAATTTAAATCTAAATCTTTGCATGTCAGTGTGATTTTGATCTAAACTTCAAAAATTATTAAAATAGGTTAGAATTATAAAATCGAGTACAATATTAGTTGTATCCATGTATTTATGGTGCACTTTCTAATGAAATTTGTGTCAAGAGATAGCGAAATTTGATTGTCATGTCTTTTATGTTTATGTATTCATGATTCTTGTTTGTTACATTATTATTAATTTTGACAAAGACACAGTTGTGCTAATATTGCATTTAATTTCACAATTTTGACATATTTTAGTAATTTTAAAGTTTAGTCTAGAATCGCATTGTCAAAAAGTTAAGATTTAAATTATCATTAAGTCTAATCTAGAAAAAGAATAATCAAGTACACCCTTATGGACATTTTCTTGAACATCATGATGAGAACTGAGACCTCTTTTCCATTTTTGCATATCTATCTTTCATTCTCTCTCTTTCCTTGCTTCTCTTGGCCTCACTTGCTTTCTTTGTATATGTTCTGGCTTAAGCTTACCACTATGTTGTGTCCATATCAATTCTCCTTCCTTATCATGTTTAAGCTTCCTTCTAAGGCTTTACTTTTGGCTCAGTCTAGTGAGTGAACTTCATTGAAAAATCGAAGATTTTGTCATGGATGAACTATTGATTATTCACGCCTCTCTAATGTTAAAGATGTTTATTTTCCTTTTTTATATTTTCTATATTTTTCTTTATGTTTAATCGATTATCTGTCTTTATGAGGAAGAGATAGTATAATGTTGTTGTGAGAGAAAAAAAAATGATAATAATAAAGATTTGGTGGACTCTAAAAAACAAATACTCTTGAGGTTATGAAAGAAGTGGAGGTTCTTTTTGAAAGAGCTATTATGTTGACAAATGAAGTGTTAAATATCCTTAATATTGGAAAATTCCATCATTATCACAAGAATTCTATCTATCAAGGTGAATTCCTCAAATTTTAGTTGCATTAATCTTCTTATTTATGATATAGAAATAAAAATGTTCTTTATTCTAATAGGAGTTTCTTCTAAAGTGTTGCGTGTGGTTACCCTAACTTTCTTTGTGGGACATACAAAGTTCTCATCCTTTATAGAGAAGATTAATCTTGTTCCTCTATGCTTTGATGAAGATTTGGTTGTGATTTTAATGAATTTGTCTTCCATTGTCAATAAGCTATGCATGTGGGACAAGAAATTATATGATGAAGTCAAGGTGTGCTCAACTCTTTTCTAATAAGCTTTGCTTTGATCTTATTAGCTCTTTGCTTTGCTTTTTATTTATTTTTATTTCACTTTTTTTTCTTAAAGTGTATGCTAATTAATCAATTCATAGACAAATACTTTACAAATACAATTTTAATAATGCCTAATTTACATTTCTTTTCATAACTAAGGTATTTGACACTTTTCCATATACTGTGTTCACATTTACTTTCATATGTAAGCTCAAATTTATTGCTTGAATGAAATTTTTGCTTGTATTTTTTTTTAAGAAATAAATTGTTGAACATTTGTTACAATTTATTTTTGAACTTGTAAAGAATTGAATTCTTTGATTGCTTTATAATATTTATTTTTTGATGACATATATTATGCATGAGCTTACTTATTCTATCTTTAAGTTGTTAGAACACTATAAATAATAATAAATAAAAGTGTGGCATATGAGATGCTAATACTCATTAAACTAAATTTCTTAGAATAACGTTAAGACTTAAGAATTATTCTCAAGCAAGGTATATTCTAAATAAGAATTGCAAAGTGTTTCCTAAGCTTGTAAAAGAAGAAGCATAATAAAGCCTTTACTTCAAGCATCATTTGATAGTGATCAAATAGTCAATCAACTTCTTTAAATATATTATACTTTAAAAAAGTAGAACGTTAACCTAAATGCATATAGGATATGTAAGTTTGATAATGAAGTAATGGTTTCTATATTTTAAAACTTAAAATCTTTAAATGCCAATGGATTAGAACTAATTAATGGTTATTAAGTTCTATATGCTTTGGAAGCATCACTTTCATTATATAAATGTTATAAATAGAGTTTAAGTTCATTATTAAGGAAAGTTTGTTTCTTTGTTATGAATAATAAATTTTAAATCTATATGTGATACAAAGAGTTTGTATGAACTTATAAATATCTATGCTTAACATTGAATATAAGATAAAAGAATCATTCTTTAACTTTGTAATAAAGGAAGAACTAACATGTAAGGATATATAAAATATTCATCTACCTTCATTTTAATTTGAAATTTTTATTTCAAAATAACTATTAATCCTTAAAGAAACTAGTTTCCCAAAGGAAATAGTGGAACTGTATATGGAACCCAAAATAGTTCTAGTACTTATATAAACTAACAAACATATGGAGCTAATAGCTTTAAGTTAAGATATTAGATATGCAAACGTAAGCATGGTGAATACAAATCCTTAAGCAAATATAGTTTATGTCTTGAACTACAAGATTGATATAGATTAAAGTTGAAATAACATAGTTCTTATTAAATGAGACTACTTGTTATAAACAGTCAATATGTGATATTAGTATAAGGATATGAAGTCATCATAAAGGTTAAAACGTTATGAAAGAAAGTATTGTAAACCTTATACCCATGCTTAAATCATAAAATATGTATAAACTTATGCAAATATTAAAGAATTGATACATCCATATTAATGTTGTAATCAAAATGGTTTGATTTCATTAATGATGGATGAATCTTGTCTTTGTGAGAAAGTTAATTAAAGTAGTTTATTTTCTTTGAATGTTCTATGTTATAAACATAACATATGAAAAAATAAAGTAATTTATAATTCTAGAAATTTATCAACCATGAGCATAAACAACCTATAAACTGAAAGTTTTATATATAGAGAGACAAATCTTGATGGTTATACTTTCTAATCCATTTACATGGACTACATGCTACAGTATTTTAGCAAACGAAAAGAAAGAGTTATTTCCATAAAAATATGGAATCAATTTTTCTAGATAGTAAAATTGAGAGAGATTGAATGAATGATGTTCATATAGGATATGAACCATGGTTATGAGATATTAATACTTATATTAATAGTATCTTTAATTGGAATAGTTTTAAGCTAGGAATGACTATAGTTTTACAACTAGGTTTTAAGTATAACTCTCTTGTTTCAGGCAACAAAACAAATAGTTTAAATCAAGTAATTCATTATATAATGAATAAAAGTTTAGATAAAAGCATGATAAATAGTAGTGTACTGTTGCAATAATAGTCATTATTGGAACAAAAAAACCTCATGACTGATCTAGACACATACTTAAAATAAATTTAATAAATTATTAAGATAATAAATATAAGAGATAAATAAGTAACTCGTGAAAAAGGATCTTGTAGAATTACTTTTGCTAAAGCCCTATCCTAACAAGATCACCATTAAATGGATAATGTCTTAGAAATAAAATTGATAGATTCTAATGTAGGTGGGAGATTTGTTAGTACATGCCCTTGAGCCAATTTATTGGCAGCTTATGTACTAGGCAATATTCATATAATATGTGTTAATTATCATAAAGGCTTCCTTATTTTTGTATATTATTAATACTGTAATAATAGTTATTTAATTTATTTAGATAATGCTTAAGATGTAATTTATGTAATGCATACACTTTGCAAAAGTAGATTGAGATATCTGTTGCATCAAAGTATCATTCTTAAATATTTCTAATTGATATTTTATTAAGACTAGACATTTATAGAGCTATTGAGACTAGTACATTTAAGTGATACATTTTGTAGCCTTATTCATCTATATCAATAACACTACAAAAAAAAAAGTAAAAGAGTATTCTATCTCTTAAAGTCCAAAGGTGATTGTAGTAACGAACTCATTCGACACTTATTAAAACATTGAAGGAGTCCATTCGCTTAAGTTCAAAGATCGTGGATAAAACTTGATCAACTAAGGCTTAAAGCATCTAGCCCCAATGTAAAGCTCCATTCTATCCACCGAGTCAAAAGCTTTTCCTTAAGTTGGTAAAAATGTCATTTGTCACTTGATTAACTGAAGCATCATTTTCCACATGGAACTTATTATTAGGCTTAATTATTCATAATTATTTAATGAGTTTTGAACTTGATTTGCTGTAATTATATGACGAAATTAAGTTATTTTGAGTGCATTTGTATTTTTTTTTCTAGATTTGGATGCTTTATAGGTATTTTGGTAAGTTTGAAGCAAAATTGGACTAAAATAGACAAAATTAGCAACCTTAGGGACCAAGATAGATATTTGAACATGTGAAGAATAATTGCTTTATGTTGAGGTTGTGAAATAGATGCTCCGGATCCTACTTTTTTTAGCCTATGTTTTAGCTCTTTTGAAAGAGTACAAAGGAGAAACACTTAGGGTTTTTTTAAACGAGGAAGAAAGGGGCTACAAGAAACCTTTTGAACACTTAAAAGAGACATTTTAAAGAGAGTTTAAGAGATCACTTGATTAAGGAAGAAGAAGAAGAGGAAATTTATCAAGCTACCTGGGAGATCTTATATTTCCTTATTTTTTTCTTATTTTTTTTATTAAAGATGATGTTTTTACTATTAGATTTATCTTGTTTTGTTAGTATGTTAGACTAGATCTTTAATTTGTTTTGTTATTATGTTAGGTTAGATCTTTGATCTAGGACCTTGATTTAGCCATAAAAGATATTGATTGATTTATGCATAAGATTGAACACAAAATAAACACATCATTGATTTTATACAAGCTTCATGCCATAACATTTAGAAGAATAAAAAGATATGACTTACAAAAATGGTACTTTCCTCATCTTGTATTTATTGTGATGCATCTTCAATTCAATTAACATTTCTTTATTTTTTTTCCTTTTTCTCTTTCTCATTTACCCCATAACTGTTTAACTTTTTTGGTTGGCCACTACTCCTTAGTCAATGAGATTTTGAATTTTATGGTGAAGGCAAGTACATTTATTAGTAAAATATCTGATGACTTGATAAAATTTATAGAAAACATTGGAATTGAAATTTCTATAAGGTGGGTCTAATGGTGGTTGAGGTGGTAAAGATTGGAGGAGTCCTTTTTTACTTAATATCTCGAAGACATTAGATATGGGCTTTCCTAAACTAAGTTTACTTCAAAGTATTTGCCTTTATAATTTTTGAATCTTTGTTACAGACTGATTACTTGTTTGTCCTTATATTGAAGTTTTTTGCCTAGTGTACTATTTTTTAGTCTTTAACTCCACTTTTTCAATTTGAATGCCTGAATCTGTAAATCTTTAAAAGCATGCGAGGGGAAACTTAAGCCAAGTACTAATAGATAGTAAAGCGCATTCCACTACCATTCGAACCTGATCCTTCTCAATAAGTCAATTTCTTAGTTGAGCCACCAAATTCTTCCACTTTTGAAGACAATCTATAAAGGATTCTTCTGGATCAGTATCCAAATCGTTAAGAGTCACCTTTAATTGAGCTTTATAAGAGTTATGAGTCTAGAATGCCCAAATTAATTCTTACTGGCCTTCTCTTATAGTTTTAAGGAGTGTTTAGTATAACTGATAACTAATTGATACCTATCAGCTAATAAAATAGTGTTTGATAAAAATCTAAAATAATAACTAATAGCTAATTAATGTGTTAATCAATTGCGGTTGGATTCATTTTTTATTTGGAGTTGTTTTCTAACTTTAGCTGTTAATAGTTATAAAAGAAAAAAATCTTATTTCTTTTATATTTCTTTTATCTTATTTTAATTATTTATATAAAATAATTTATTTTAAATTATTATACATAAATTTTATAAAAAAATTATATATAGGATATTTTAATCACTAAAAATATATTAACATATATAATAATTAACATTAATAAAAATAATTATTAAAATTTCATAAATATAAAATAATAATTGTAATATCCTAAAATTTGAAATAATTTATTATAAAAATATGTGAAAATATATTATTTATTTTATTTATTTATTTTAATATATAAAATATTAAAATTATGTTGTTATTAGTCATTTTATAAATTAACAATAACAACTAAACAAAATTTACCAAACACTTAACATCGAATCGTTATTAGCTACAGGCTATCAACAACCGTTGCTAGTTATCAGCTACATTTATTAGTTAAGCCAAACAGACGCTTAGACTAATCATAGTACCATCCCACAAGTGATCCTTTTAAAAACAAAAGAAACATTTGCAAAATAAGCATAGGAGATGCACCAGCAACATTCCTTACGCCATATATTATCTAAAGTAGAGTTTGGGGTCTTGAGTGCCATTAAATTTTCTTATATTAGGCATCTTGAATTTTAGAGTCAATAGCCTATGAATTACATATTGGGGGTGGGATTGGCAATATTATCGAGACCTTCTATGTACTTTAATTTGAGTGACTTCTAAATTTTGATCATTGCTCCATTTAAACTATCTTTTTTAATTTTCCTATTATAATCTCCACTATTTTCTCAATAGTCTTTCTTGGAGCTTTTTTTAGTTACCTTTTCCTTGATGGTTTGCTATGGATATAATCTCTATTCTAAAAAGATCTTCATCCATCAGGTTTGAAAATTGAACTAGAGGTATAAATGGTGTAGATTACATAATGGAGGTATTGTTTGGGTAATTGTGGAATAAGGAGGTGGTTGCAGTGTTTGAGTTGGATATATTAATGTTTTGCCCATCATATTGCCCTTAGGAACATCCAGTTTCTTACTGATTATATGATTATTTGTCATTATGTCTTTAACTTATTGTTTTAGAATGTCTTATATTTCATAGGTTAGGGTATCTCAGATAGCTTTTTGAATTTCGCTTTCATTCATATCTATCTGTCTTTTATTTCTCCTTTCTATACTCATGTTCAAACAATTCCTCTTGCCTCAATATGGTTATGTTATAATACAACTTCCTCAAATCTAGGTGTCAAATTTATTCAAACAAATCAGTCTTCCTTCCTTTCCTAAGATGGTTTGAAGATAGCTACAGTGATTATCAAAACAAAGGTTAGTTAAGGTGATGCATACACTATGCATGTATAGATAAGATGCAAAATATATACAAATTTGGAAACATATTTTATACAAATTCTATAATAGCCTTCCAATTTTATATCATCAACACTCGAGATATAAATGCTCTTCCTAGGACAATTAGTTAATCCGTGTATAAAAAATGGTTAGATTTGTCTACTCTCTCCATTGAATTCTAAGATTCACAGAATAATCACCATACCAAAAATTAAAAAACCAAGTAAATATGCAATTTGATTTTCTTCGCTATTACTTTTATCTATTTTTCTTTTATCTTCTTGATTTTCAACATTTCTTTTTTTTTTTCTAATTTTTATTATATCCTTCACTTTTACAAGATATATTTAAGACATTGTGTTTTCTATTAATCACAAAACTCAACCTAGATATAGAAAAAGGATAAATATTTTGGTATCCTATTATGAAGATCTAAATTTTTACATTGGCTTTAGCTAGATAATTAATGAAGATGACTCTCGTGAGTATATAATTATCGCTTTCCTATTTAATATACCCAAACGTACGAGACTCTTAAATTGCAATGATATTCTTCTAAGAATGAATGAAAACTAAGTATCCCACATATAGCCATACAGGCTGATTAGGTATTTATGCTTGTGGGAGTGTTATGAATGCAATTGTTATATAATTATCAATAATAAAACTATAAATAAAAGATGATGTGACATTGTGTTAACTTTTCTATAGTGGAGTCGCCATTGTGACTGTAAGATTGTCACCATATTCAATTTAATGGAATGACTCTTGTAGCATCAACATTACTAGTTTCTTCGATATCATGAACTTAAGGAAAGAACAAGACTAAAACATAAAAAAATCAATCTTGGAGAATTCTAAGAGGAGTTGTTGCCTAATTTTGTAAAAAAAACATAAAAATAAATAAATGAGTTGGACTTCTTTGTACAAACATCTAATATCCATATTATTTTGAAAGTGCTGAGTTCAAAAGTTGAGTATACATTTGGAAGGTGTTAGGCATTTTAGGATGCATGAATATTAGTATGAACTCTGCTTCATTATCTTTTATTTATTTCATTGATTGTTAATAATTATCTAGTTTTATTAGCATTGACCATATAACAACAAAATACAAGAATAAACATTCATAAATATAGATAAGGTTTAATGACCCAAAAAATCCAAACCTCTATGCAAATTTTTAATTATATGTAAACTTTCTAATTGAGTCAATTATATCTTAATTTGATGAATTGATTTCAATTGTACCTTAAGTCAAAATCAGAGTTCAGCAAAATGCATATTTACCTTCTATTTGGTTGGAGAAAAGTGAGGAGAAAAAAAAAGAAATTATAATTATTTCCTTTATTTGGTTTGCAAATAATAGAAAGAAAAGAAAAAAATAGAGAGAAATTAGATTAATAAAAAATTTTCTCCATTTTGGAGAGAAATGTAAAGTTAAAACTGTAAGATATATTAAATTACTAAAACACCCATAATTTGTCTTCATACATCATCTCTTTCAATTAGTTAAAAAAGTAAATTTATGCTTAATGAATTTGAAATTCTTCCCTGTGCAAATAAGAGAACAAAAATTAAATTTCTTCTTTTCTTTTTTCTTCATTTCTCTTAATTAATTTCTCTTACACCAAACATAGGGTTAGACTAAATTGATATTTATACTTTTCAATTAATTCAATTAAACTTAAAATTAAGTTTAAAGCTTAATTAATATTATACTTTATTTTTTACCAAATTTAATCCCATATTTACGTAATTAAATTTATTATATACTTTTATACAATAAATTTTAATTTTATATTTAACTTTATAAAAATTCAAAAATTTTAAAATTTTAAATTTATAATTCATAAAACCTCTCAATTTCTCATTTTTTAGCAAAATTCCTTTCAATCTCTTTTAAAAATTAATTTTTATATTTAAATAATAAATTATTTAACTAAAAATTTCTAAAAAAATATTTAAAATTTTAATTTATATGAGCTTAATTAAAATGATACTTTTATTTTTATTCAATTTAATTTTATTTTTGCTTAATTAAATTTATTATGTACTTTTATATGATAAATTTTAACTTTATATTTAAATCTAAAAAATTTAAAATTTAAAATTATAATTCATAAAATCTCTCAATCTCTCATTAAAAATTAATTTGTATATGTTAAATAATAAATTATTTAAGCCTTTTAAAATAAAACTTCCAAAAAATATTTAAATAATTAATTACATAATTTTAACTAAGATGATAACTTTATTTTATATTTTATTTAATCTCTTTTTTACTTAATTAAATTTATTATATACTTTTATATGAAAAAAATTAGTTTATAATTAATTCTAAGAATTTTTAAAATTTAAATTTATAATTCATAAAATTTCTTGATTAATCACACTAAATTAAATTTAATACTAATTAAATTTTTTTACTTCTAAAATATTAATTCAACCGAATACAAATTTTTATTATAAACCAAATATGACTGAAACTGAATTTTCCCAATAACTATTGAATAAAACTTTGGGCAATAATGTAGAAAAATTAAAATATTTTTTCAACAAGATATAATTTTGAATTTGACTGGATTAATTGAAATAGTTGAGGGATAACTTAGACTTTATGGCTGCCTTAATAACCATTAGCCTACCAAGAGAAAAACCATTTTGAAATATTTGTTTCCCTCGCCCTGTTTGGATTGATGGTTTATGAAGGGTTGGAATGATTACTAATGAAATGAAATGAATGAGTTTAGTTTGGAAAGAAAGTATTAAATTATATTTGTGTTTGGGATGGTAGGAATAAAAAGAAATGGTTTGAGATTAATTATGTTTGTTTGTAATGGAATGAAATGAAATGTTAACTTAAAATTGACAAAAATACCCTTAAATTAATCATTAATTTAATTTAATTAAGAACATTATGTGACTTGATTTAATCTAATGTATTTAATTATATATAATTATAAGAAATTAAATTCTTATATGAGAGTAATTTTATTAATTTTGAGAAATCAAATTAATTATGAGAAATATTTCATGCCATGAAAATAATTAATAATGAATGATTTGTTATTTAATTTAAATAAATTTAATATTAATTTATTTAAGTGAAAATATTATATTTATATTTAAGAGAATTAATATAAACATATTTATATATTTTACAAAAATTAATTTAATTATGGATGAAGAGTTTAATTTTATAAAAATTAAATATTTTGGGCATAGATTTTAATTATAGAAATTTTGATTATTATTATCATTAAATTAAAATAAAAATGAAAAAAATAAAAAAAAAACATATTTTGGCTAAAAACTCCAAAAAAATGGCAAAATTATTTTTTCATTTTCAAACTCATGCGAACACTTCAATTTCATTTTATTGGTTTGGATGGATTTTGAATGATTTACCAAACTCATCCAAATTATTTCATTTTATTCCAATCTCTAAAATCCGAAGAACAAATTTTTTTCTAAATCAATTCATTCCATTCGTAACCATCCATCCAAACACATCCTCAATTCTGTTTGATTTTCCACTCCTTTCTTTGCCGGCCAACGGCTCTTTTTCCAAATATTTCCTTCATCTGTTCAAATACTAGGGTCCGCTCTCTTCAATTGTTATTCTAGTTTGAAGAATGCAGAGTCACTGTACAGAATTTTCTGCATTCTTTAAATTAGCAACGGAATTGAAGAGAGACAAGGCCGAAATGCTGGCTTCAAAAAGAGACGATTTGGATGTTTTGCCATGGAAGTTTTCAGTATTATGATCTAATCGAGCTGTAGATTGTCCCTTGATTTTGTTGAAACCCTAGCAGATGCGTACCGTAAGATTGACAATTGTTCCCAATTCGAGAAATTCGCGGTGTATTTAGAGCAATGCGCGATATTTCGGGGATTATTGGCTCTCAAGATGTTCCAGCGATGCCTCCATGTGGCACGGCAGCACGCGGTGAACGTGCACTCGAAAATCGTGCTCTCTTCGTGGTTGAGATTCGAGAGGAGGGAAGATGAGTTTAGTGGTACATCGGCGATGGATTGTTGTGGAAGGAATATAGTGGATGAAATATAGAATGTCCTAAGGCTTGTTTGGTGTCTGGTTATAATCCTGAATCGGTCTGCTAGAGGTGAATGTGGTGAGGCTATTTTGATAGAAGATGAGGAATATTTGACTTCTGATGAGGATTGTGATATGTCGTTTTGTATTGGTGACGAGGAGATTAGGTGTGTGCGGTAAAACATTGATTCGCTTTCGAGACCATCTAAAGCAATGTTATCTAGTGGGTTTACTGAGTCAAAGAGAGAAAAGATAAATTTCTCAAAGAATGGGATATCAGCGGAAGGGATGAGAGCTGGGGAGATTTTTAGCAGGACGACAAATTTGGATTCTTTTGATCTGGGTATTGTTTTAGAGCTTCTTTCTTTAGGGCAAAGGTTTTTGTTGCGATGCAAATGTGGCATCTCTGGTTTCTGATATGGAAGAGGCGTTGGTGCTAATTGAGTACGGATTAGAGGAGAATGCGTATCTTTTGGTGGCTGCTTGTTTGCAGGTGATTTTGAGAGAATGAGTATCTTTTAGTGGCTGCCAGTTTGCAGGTGATTTTGAGAGAGCATCCAAGTTCGATGCACAATTCTCATGTGATGAAATTGCTTTGTAGTTCAGAGGGTAGGGAGAGACTGGCTTTGGTTGGCCATGCTTCGTTTTTGTCGCATTACTTCTCGAGCCAGATTGCTTTGGAAGAAGACATGAAATCCAATGCAACTGTGATGCTTTTGGAGAGGTTGGGAGAGTGTGCGACTGAAGGTTGGCAGAAACAACTTGCTTATCACCAACTAGGTTGGCAGAGACCTTAGGCAGTGTACCTTACCAACTTCCTGCCAACTTTTTCCAGTATAGATTGATCTCTTCGGCTCTTCAATTTTCACTTTGACATTTTTTTTTTTTGGATATTCGATTATAACATGCATATATCTAACTTGATAATTGCGCAAAAATCCCAACTGCAGTCCATGGATGCGACAAGAGAGTTTTGCTGTGGGAATACAATGCCAATTAGGGGCTTCTCATTAAGAGGGTGAAATTGGAGATTATAAGGAAGAATATAACGGTGCATGGCTGTGGTGGTGAATTTGGGGAAAAATAAGGGAAGGAGGGAGGAAAAGGTGGTGGTTGGAGAGATAGGGAGGCTGCCTTACAGAGAGGGAACTGTCTGCCAAGGAGGAGGATTTTGGAGCTAGGAGAAGGGGAGGATGAGGGGAAGGGGATGCTTCATGGGCGTGCCAAAATTAGATTTGGCTTTATGCTTTCTAATAGTTTGGGTTTTTCAGTATTATGATCTGATTTTAATACTAACTAATGTGCTTTATTTGTCTTTTTGGCTTTTAAAAAAATGGAATTGATGTGGAATTCTTTTGTAAGTTTCTAGATTGCTTTCATTTACCAATGGTATGTTTAGTTCTTATGAAAATGTGGGAGGATTCAAGGTATGCAGAATTTGGATGGTATGGTTATTATTGGTTTAGAGAAGAACATAAAACTTGTATCCTCTTCTATAAGTAAGCCTATTGCCATACTGTTTACAGATCATATCAGTGATGTTTGTTGGTCATCTTGGTGAGTTAAGCCTGGCTGATGCTTCAATGGCTAGTTCCTTTGCTGCTGCCACTGGTTTTATCTTGCTGGTACGTAATTTCATCCTCATGATTGTTAAGAAATTAATTAATATATTCTTAGGAGATTTGAAATGAAAAATAAAAGGTGAAAGTTGACATCATTTTAGTATTTTACATGGAACCAACTTTATTTTAGAATTTCAAATACATCTGTTTTTAAAATAAACTCACTTATTTATTTGGTTGGATTGATATACAGTTGTGCGCTTGACGCAGTCTGTGGACAATCATATGAAGGAAGGCAACATCATATACTAGGGATACACATGCAAAAAGTCATGTTTGCACTCCTGTTTGTCAGCATACCTGTATCTGTCATCTAGTCTAACACAATACATATTCTAATTGCTTGTGGTCAAGGCAGACCCATATTAAGGGAAGCTGGATTATTTGCTAATTTCACAATTCCTAGCCTTTTTTCATATGGCCCACTTCAATGCCTTAACAAATTCCTAAAATAAGTGGGTCTTCAATTACACACACACTACAGATATTGAATTTTTTCAGTTGCTATAAAGGTGTTTTATGCTTCTTGCTTCTGTTCTGTTAAACTTTTTCCATAAACTTTTTAGGTATGTGTGTTGGTGCAATGTGTTATGATAATAAATATTTGCGTTACAAAGAGTGGTCATTGAATGATGTTTGTGTCTAACTTGCTGGCAATGTGCCCATTTTGAGCGTGTTGCACATTCTAATTAAATTTAAAGGTGAATATGAATTTATCCTCTGTAATATGTTTGAAAATTGATGAGATTATTTTCACACCTGTGTGCATATGCAGGATTCTGTATTTTATTTATCTTTACAGGTGAAATCAATCTTACTACTGTTATTTTCTTTGTTTGGATATGCATCCATAAATTTAAAATAAAATTGCATTGTCTCAATATCTTATACTGATGTTTTAATCTTGTTTTCTTTATTGTAAGTGTCTGTCAATTGATTTTCGAGTTTTGACTTGTTTTAATCATATACATGTATGAGAACAACAAAGTAATAGATATTGCTTCTCTTGATGTGAGCTCATAATTAAATTATCAACTTTATGGTAATGGAAAGATTGGAATGGACTTACCCTTTGGAGGAACTCAAAATAAACTTCTTGAAAAGACAGGTATTTTATCCTTTCTTGATATAAATTCAATAAGCATAATATACAAGTATTTATAAGCGTAAATGCCCTCTAGGTATTTGTCCTTTCTAGATATAGATTTAACAAGCATAATAGATCCTTTTTTTGAAAAAAAAAAAATCTGTGTTTTATTTCTTCTTCCTGGGCAAATGTGCCCCTTTAAGTTTTCCTTTGAATAGAATAAACGACTTGGGAAGTGAAACCTCATGCCTCTTTGCTATGAACAGGGCGTATGCAGTGGTCTTGCATTTTATATTTTTGTCTTTATTCATATTTTGCTTATGCATATGTGTGTCTTGCTCAAAATCTAATGACGTATCTTCCTATGGATGTTTACTTGTTCTTTCTTTCTGTATTTTCAGCAATGTTCAGAAACTGAAGCTGCAAAAGCTAGGAATATGTGTCAAATACTCATAATCCTTGGAAGTGTGATGTAGTTTCATCACACTTACTTGGTGTTGGAGATGCATCACAAAACATGACAATTTCAAGCAACTCGAGGTAGCTCTTGACCTAATTTGGTCTATTAATTATCTATGTTCTCGTGAGTGAAGTTTTCTTATTTGAACATTTGCTTTCTTATCTTTAGAAAATAATCATATGAATTGGACTTGATAAATGTGGCAAGCCAAAGTTTCTATTGAAAATTCCGGAGAGATAAAGAGGGATGTTGTCTGACAATGTTAGTATAAAATATGATGCCATGAAAAGAGAAAAGGAAATAATTACTGCTGAGAATCAATTAGTTAAATGCAACAACACTAAAGAAGAGCAGTCTTAAAAGCATATGATATTTAGTTTCTTCTTTTTTTTTTTTTTTAATAACTCTTGAGGGAGTTCAAGATTTATTATCATTTACTGAGATCAGGCACACTTACATCGATTGAGATGAAGAAGATGATCACTCTTTAGCAAGAAAAAAAGGAAAACTTCAAATTCAATGGCTGTTGAAATTGTTAAGGACTCTTTTTGGTTTCTTAATTTTATAGGAAAGTGAATTCTTTTACATAATTTTTTTCTCATATTTCTTCTGAGTGTTTAGTTTGGTGGTGGAAAAACTATTCACCCTGAAGATGAGCTCAAAACATAGAAGAACAAGCTGCTAAAGATGAGCACACAATGCAATTACTTGCTACCTATAATTGACTTAAATATTGATCCAAAG
Source organism: Omphalea diandra (assembly GCA_949677035.1). Lineage (NCBI taxonomy): Eukaryota > Viridiplantae > Streptophyta > Magnoliopsida > Malpighiales > Euphorbiaceae > Omphalea > Omphalea diandra. The sequence goes on from CATIWR010174679.1 coordinate 28,394, forward strand.
TTGAAATCTGAGTGCAAGAAGGTATTCTTTACACAATGCCTACATTTTATGAGATGGAAAAAATTTTTGGAAATGTTTTTCTAGATTATTAGATGACAAGTAAGTTAAAATAACATTGAAATAGAATTTGCTGCTTTCTTTTAGAACTGTGTCCTAAGTAAAGTTAGTATGCTACTTTTGATTAAAATCTAGGTTCCTCCTTTCCTTGAACTAGCATGCCCGCTTAAAAGTTAAAGTGAAGGACAATATTGATTCCTTCGGTTTTAGCATCCAAAATAGCTAAAATGAACTCTGTTGCAATGCGTTGACAATACCTCAAAAGAGTATATGGGCCTTTAAGATAAAACAAACCTCTTTTAGTACTTCAATCCAGCCTACAATCTCCTGTTTAATTAAGATTCTCCATTTTACTTTTCTCCATCCACTTACTGTTGAGAGTTTTATTTCAAAATATGCAGTGATTGGATGTTCTAACTTCAGTTTACTACCTTGTTCAACTTTTATGCTATCCATCCATATTTAGGCATTGGATAGTTCTTGTTGGTGCAATGCTTTGTAGTTAATTTCTCAATATATGTGCATATCATTGGAAATTAAACCACATGACTGTCCTTGTTCTTCGGAATACTCAATATGCATCACTTGATATATATATATAAGGATGAATTGAGAACCAACCATGGGATGAGGATTATAAAATGGATAGCAAGTTTACCATTCTACATGTGTGATGGATTATAACATTTACCAGAGTAAATTTTGTTTATTTGTCCCAGAAAACAGTTGTCTATGCTTTTCTTTGAAAAACTGAATAAAAGACTGGTTGAAAGCATGGGCAAGTAAATTGTGATAAAAACAAGTTTTAGGAAGAGAATTCAAAGATAACAGATAGCTGATGATTGAGGTTGTCCAGATTCGCGATGGAAGTTTGCAAAGATGGGTGCCAACAGAATTCATCATATTGATACAACATTCTCTTATTATAATCAGTTTGTTGCCTTTTCTATGCATCCATAAGCTATCTCTGATCATACATTTGTTGGAGGAAAATTGTGTCCACAGCCTTATTCAAGTGTTTGTGATTTATAGGCCTTGAAAAATGGTGACACCTTGATGGATTCTAGAAAGCTTAATAAAGCACTACCTTATTACCAGAATACCGTGGATAGTTTGCCATTTCAGTTAATTTTTTCTTAAAATTTGAATCACTACTCTTTTGCCTAATTTGAGCTGGTTTGCATATGTCAGTTAAATCTCTATATGAGTTTTCATTTCAGAATGTATGTTCAATGATTTGATTTTAAAATCTTGTTGAAGACATTCTGGATAGCTGTTGTTTTGGATAGAGTTTAGCAGTTTTAGACATGATTGGACCCTATGCCAATATCTATTGATTTGAGGGTTATTTAGCACCAGTTGTTGATTTTTTTCCTTTTCTCCTTACTATGAAGTATAACAGTTATAGTTTTATATGGACTTGCTTTTTCATCCTTTTAAGGAGTGGTCAAGTCTATTACTAAAGAGTCAATTTTGATATTTTCATCCATAAGAAGCTAGCAATTTTCAGTAATTGTATATAACTACTGAAAATTATTAGGATATTTTTACACCCTCAAAAGAAAAGTGTATGTTAAATATAATCCTCAAAATATGCTTGGATCTGTAAGAATGCTATCTGTGAACGAGGAAAAAAAAAACAAAAAAAAGAGGCCATTTTAGTTTGAGCTTATCTTCATGATGACTCTGTCTTTAGGGGCCAATACTCAATGGCAAGATGTATATAGCATCAACTTAACTTATATATATTGGTTTTGTTGTCATGTAGAGAATAAATGATAATATAATCTTGCATTGTGAGATTCAGTTACTTACGTTTTTTTTTCTTCTGCAGAGTGAACTTCATGGATTAGTTGCTTTCAAGAGGTCTATCTGTCAAGATTCACTTAGCAAGTACACCTATTTAGAATACTCGTTAGATCCTTAATGGATTAGTTGTTCTGTTGGGAGTGGACTACTCATTCTATTTATTTGAACTTAAACCGGTTACTTGTCAAAACTAATAGGGATAAATTCACTGAAAATGAATAGAGACCATTCTTTTAATAGTTTAATTTCTTTTCCCTATTAGCACGTATTAGTAAAAAGTTAAAACGATTGACAGGCCAAATGAGGCAACTTCAGTCTCATCCAAATTCTAAATTAATAAGCAAGAAAGCAAGGCAATTTATGTTCAGTTTCTAGGTAACTGACAAGAAACAATTTTTGACATTGAAATTGAACATAGAACACAGTCACATTAGTTATAGCAGGTTTTTTTTTTTTTTTTTTTTTTTCCTTATAGAAAACTTTATTTTTGTGTAGGCCATGGAAATGATGAAGGTTATAGGGTCAAATTTCTTACCAAAAAGCATAGGTACCAAAATTGCTTTGAAGCATTTGTTAAAGATAAAACTACCAATTTCTCTGTAAGAAATTCATGAATGGTGAGTATTTCATATGCTAAAATTACCTTGAATAGTGCGATGTTTTGGTATGTTTGATATGGAAAGTGTTGCTTTTCTAGTCATGTTCTTGTTGGATGTTATTTGGCCTCATTTATGTTGGTCTAGAATGAAGTAATTGGGCATCTTCATAGTTTCCCAGTTGCTAAATGAAGGTTAATGGGTATAATATGCAAAAACTAGACGTTAAAATTTTTTCTAACATTTTTATAATAATGACCTTATTCTATGCCATTCTATACCAGTGGTTCTCTGATTTTAGAAGAGGAGAATAGTTTTAGGTTTTGATCCACATGAGATCAATTCAACTAGTGGCAATTCATATGAAACTCATATTCATCTAATATTTTGGAAAAATTATTTTTAATGTAGTTATTGCATGCTACTTTAACATTGTTTGGAAGTGTTCAATGTGTGTGGTCAGTTGTCAAAATTCTAATTTTATCTTGTGATTTCTATGAGCCTGGCTTCTTGGAAGAACTTTAATTCATGATCTTATGGGTATTGAGATAAATAGTGCTTCCAAAATTTTAGTGATATCTTCCATGGCCTCTTTTTTTAATTTTTTTTTTCTCTTTAATGCCAATGCTATGGTGCTTGATATTCATTCCTTTGAAACCTTTTATTTGTACTTGGTACTTTTTCAGATGGACAATGTAACTTCAATTTTGAATGCAAATTCAAATATTATTATTTTCAGTCAGCTTAATTTCTTGAAGTGCATTTAGGCTAGAACTATTTTCATTGCTTGAAAACTCCAGCGTGTGGTCAGGCTAAAACTGTTGTTAATTTCTATTGTAACTTCAATTTAAACATGATTGTCCTTGTCAAACATCGTTTATACATTTGAGTATACTAGTATATTTCTTTTTCTTTTAATTCTTGTCATATCAATCTTGTGCTAAAGCTTCATGTTCTAAACTCCATTTCCTTTTCCATGGATATGTTTAATATCTCTTGTTTTCTTGTGTAGTTGGAGGTTTGGGCCAAGGAAAGAAGCTGCTGGAATGAGGGCAAGCTAGAGGAAAATCAAAGAGCTTCATGCGCATAGACCTGATCTTGAGCCCCTAGACACTGCTATACTAAAGGTTTAACATGGTATGGTTTAAAATCTATGAGTAAAGTCTTATTTTGATAATTTTTGGTTCATGAGTTAGAACTATGATAGAATGCCTAGTGGATAAATTTACTTTTGAAAGAGAATTTCGCAACAATTGTTCATGTGCATATGTGTTACTAGTTATGCAACATAGTTAAAAAGCAGTAGGTGCATAAGTTGTCTTTTGGTGTGCTACAATCCACACCTAGCATTTGGGAAGCTGTTTGTCTAGAGTTTTTTTCCCTTTAAAAGGTATTGCTAGAAAAGCATGAAATGAAGTAACAAAGATAAAATTGAATAAAATCTTCCAAATCACTAAATATCACTTAGTGTAGCTCACAAACAAAGCGTCCAATATCAGTGAATGCTTTTGAATTTCTTCTCAGCTCAGGTTTCATGCGAAAATCTTACCAATTTCAGCAGTACATAATTAAAAGTCGAAAATCAAGGATTTAGTAGCACTAGACCTTTCTACTGATGCAACAACAAACTAGCTGGAATGGATAAAAATGATTGGGTAAGCCAAAACCTACTAGGTTGGAATAAAGGCTTGTTTGAGTTGAGTTGAATTAAATTTAGGCACTAACACATGATGTTGAGAATGAAAGCATTAACTGGACCTTGATAGCTACACTGCAATGAAGAACAATGGGATTCGACCATTTTCATTTTCCTCTTTCATGCAGATATTAACTTATCACAGTGGGATTCAACTATTATTGTTTGGCAAGATGTTAGGTATGATAATGAAGGGCGTAACTAACATCCTTTAGATATACAAGAGGAAAATGAATGTTTAACATTATGATAAGTTGAATCCCATTATGATAAGTTAATATCATACCTAACATCTTGCCACAGACATTTTATCATAATGGGATAAGTTAATATCATACCTAACATAATGGGATTTGTTGAATATGGTAAGTTATGATAAATGACATACCTAAAATTAAATACTCATTATCATATTTAACATAATGGGACTTATATACTCAACTCATCATAATGGGATGCAACTCAATTATCATACCTAACATCTTGCTACCGTCATTTTCCTTTTTCACGAAGGGCATTACCATTTTCATTTTCCTCTTTCATGCAGATATTAACTTATTGTTTGGCCATGCCTACAACATATTATTGCGAACTAATTCATAATATGTCTCACAAATGGGATTCAACTATTATTGTTTGGCAAGATGTTAGGTATGATAATTGAGTATTGAACATATTCATTTGTGAGACTTCCACAAAAATACTGATATATTATGAATTAGTGGTCTTGAAGTTGCAACATCAACATTTGCTAGAACAAAAATATTTGCGAGATCTAGGTGACATCTTGTGTTTGATTAAACAAATTGTTAGGGGATTTATCCTTGAAAGGATCATGGAGATTGTTTCAGTTACCATGGAAGATTAGCTCATATTTTGTCTTGTAGAGCTAGGGGTCAAATGTTTGTGAGATCTTGGTCTCATTTGCAATTAGAAAAACAAATTTTTAGGTACCCAATTCAAAGCACTCTTAGAAGAACAGCATTGTTTATTTAGCTCATAGGAATTGAGGGCTTATAACCTGGATGATGATTTGAATAAATTTCCACTAAGAAGCCAAACTTATTAATAGTCTGAGCTGATTTTTGGTTTTTTCTTTTATCATTTAATTGCTTTTTGAAATGACAAGTATTTGGCAGAAGTTTTTGAAGAGTTTTTTCCCCTTGGTAGTAGGGGGGTTAGTTTCGAGCTGTGTAAAAATTTGTACATACTGTTGAAGCCTGAAAGTTTTTTTAAGAGTTTTTTTGCTCGGGACTGTGGTCTTCGAAACCTGTTAGTTGAAAGACTGTGAGGAGATTGTTCGACTGGTGCTCCATCAATTCTCCAAGTTAGAATGGGCTATTAGCCTCAAATATCAGACTTCTTACTGGAAAAGCTTCAAGAGGTTAGTTTCAAGGCTGTGCGTTGGACTGCTAATGTTATGGCGAATGCCCTGGCCAAATATGGTCTCTCTTTTGATAGCAATAGAGATTTTATCGAGGATGAATGCCCGACATGGCTTCAAAACCTTATCATTTCTGAATGTATGTAATCTCATGACTGCACATAATGAATTTTTTTCTACTTTCATTGCATTGTCATATTGGATTTTTCTTGAAAAAGGCCTTTTAATGAGGTAATCTCTGGGTAAAATTATTTTGCATCTATTAATATGAGCATTGTTTCTCTAAAAAAAAGATATAATTTTTTAATTTAGTAAAACCTGTTTCTATTTTTTTAATAATTTAAACTCGGTTCAACTGGAATGAAATGAGTTAGCATTGTCCAAATTGGATTATATGATAATTTTTCTAATATATTAAAAATATATAAAATGGACGAATATTTTAAAATTTGACTTTTTAATCTCCTACACTATATAATAATCACTCAAGTACTAAGTTACTTGCTCAATGATTGTCATATTAGATTTGAAAGAACATCAAAACATTAAATATCAAACATTTGGGTCACGTGATCTCTTACAATGAGCAATAGCTGCCTGAATAGAATTATCATTGACAGGAGACACTACATGCCTCTCACTCTGATACCGTTGGTGAATTGGGGAGGACTTCTTGGAATCTGAGCATTTTTTAGTTCTACTTCTTTCTCCACGACCAAAGCTCCTAATAGTACTCATTGATTCCAACACCCCTCTAATTGCGTCCAAGTTCAATTCTAACACTCTCCCTCCTTTTTTCTTTTTGGGCAACCCTTTTTCCGTTAATGGGTTAGTGAGGTTCCGATGGTTATATGTCCATAAAGTCTCTTGACGTAATCTTCTATTATCAAGCGAGGAGTTTGACTGAGATGCCTTTAGAAATGATGCCAATAGTGTCTTAAGTTTCATTACTCGAAATTTGACAAAGAATTTCATCATGCCATTGTTTATAATTGTTGTGGCTGTAGTTGCCACTGATGTTCTGCTGCTGCTGCTTCAAAACAAAAATTAAAGAAAGAATGTAAGTGATCAATCAAATAGGCAATATCATACCAATAAATTTTTAGTTCAATGGTATTATCGCTTCTTCTCTAATTTGTTTGATCTCATTATTGAATTCAATTCGAAGGCATATTAAGAAAGATGAAAAAAAAAAAAAACGAATGCAATATTGGGTTGGCTACTAGTTCAGGGTATTGCTCTTAATGGGCTAAACTAAAAGCAATACACTCATTAGAAATGAACGGTCTTAGTCTCAAACTCAAAAGAGCTGGATTTTTCATATAAATTTCATTCAGGGGGGATTCAAAATATCGAATCAGTATTTTGAGTTATATAAAAAGAGTAACTCGTTCCTTTCAATAACTTTCATAAGATTAGTAAAATTTACATCGTAATAATGGATAAAAAATTAATAAGATTAGTAAAATTTACATCGTAATAATGGATAAAAAATTAATAGTGATAGGAAGAATCAAAGTTAACTATCTCACTTATCAGAAGAGTGAAAAAAAATTAACTAAATTATGTTTAATTAGCATTTTCAAATACATAAACAATTATTTGTAAATTTTTTTCTTACACTCTAAACTAAGATATTTATAATTAGGAACCCATTTATATATTTTGTATTCTTAAATAGTATTATATTTTAAATAATAATAATAATAATTTGCAATAAAAATTCCATTCGTTGCACTATGCATATATTCCAATAATGATTAATTATCATTATTTTTTAATCAACAAGGCTTTAATTGGATTTTTCAGATTTGGAATTTCATTATATCAAAAACTATAAATCTCTTTAATGCCACCCACCTAATTAACCAAATCTTATCTCATTATACTGTTACTGTAAATATATATATATATATATATATAAAAGAGTAACTATCACAATTACATAGACCTATAATTTCCCAACCAAACATTTGAAACGTAACAAACACACTAAAATGAATAAGTTCCAGCTAGTGATTGTCTTCATTCTTTCTTTCTTTCTTTTCTTTCTTGCTTTAAAGAAATGTCAATGTTTCCATTCCTTAGTTCACATTTCATTTTGTCATGTATATGGGTTAAATTTAAAAATACTCTAAAAAATATACTTTAAATACTCTAAAATATAACTTTAAAAAATAATTTTTTTATTATTTTGATGAAATTTAAATTTATAATTTTATTCATTCTGAAGAAATTTATTAATAAAACAAAATTTTGTGAAAAGTATACAATTTTTTCGTATTTAATTATAAATGAATATATAATAAAATTTACATTTTTTTTCACCATTTAATTTTTTAATGTAGAAAAAGTATTTCAGTAAAAATGATAGATAAGTACAACTTTTTAATCAAGTTGAAAGATATTTTTTAAATTAATTTATAATTATTTATTAATAAAATAAAATAAATTATATTAATAAATTAGTGAGTCAATTAATTATATTAATTATAAATAATATTTTGTAAATTAGTGAGTCAATTAAATATACTTTTCTAAAATAATCTAGATAATCAAAGCATCAAAAGTTAATTGATCTAAAGAGAATTAACCGACATGATTGTACCTTTAAAAATTATTTTGTTTTATTAATTTTTAAAATTATTATATTATTTGTAAAATTTAATATAATAATAAAATAATAAAATTAATAAAAATATATATTTTATATCAAAAATTATTTTCAAATAAAAAAAACACCATTTCACAACCAATTATCATAAATTTCACACTAAAATTATAGTGAAAAAAATTTAAAATCATCAGAGACTTACCGCTAATAATTAAGAAAATATACTCTTCTCCAAAAAAAAAAATTAAGAAAATATACAAGGATGGTACGTGGAAATGGAAATACCTGCAGGGGACGGCGAGCTGCAAGTGGGTAGCGTCTGGTGAAGGGGAGTCTCCTGGCTGCTCAGATAGCCTGAAACTGGAAATCAACGAATTGGCGAAGCGGTTGACCGTCGGAAACTGCTCCTTCCGTTTAAAATTACTCTTCTCCAGTATCCTATTATCACAAGCAGTCTGGTGTTGCTGATTTGCTGACTCCACCTCCGTGTGGGAAGAGTTGAAAGTAAACGTGGACGATGAGGACGACGAAAACGACGAAGTACAGGAAGATGATTCAAGCCTCGTGGTTTTATTAGTTTGGGGAACGCTGGATGAAGAAAACGAAATACGCAGCTGCATTTCATCATCACCATGATTTTGATCATGGTCACGTACATGTGCGGGTTGAAGAGCTATTTCAATATAGGATTCTTCGTCGTCGTCGTCGTAGTCGGAGAAGAAAAAAGGAGGCAGAGACGAAGAGGAGTTGAAGTCGAAGCAGCCGCTGCTGCTGAATGAGAAACTCTCTTCCAGCTCTGGATCTCGATATTCAATGCCTTTGCAGCTTTCCATGGCACTCTTAATTGGAACAAAGCCTAATAAACCGGAGAATGTGATATTAGTAAGTACCCAATTATTGGTTTTTTTTTAAAAAATTTTTTAACAGGAATTATATGCGGTTATGCAAAGAACAAAATGAGTACAGATCATACAGATCAGAGTAGGTGGTGGTGTGAAGATAGGGAGGCATGTGCATGGTGGTGAATAATAATGATTCCAGTAGGAGAATTAAATCACCGAAGAATAGAGGAAGGAGCTGGAGACTCTGACCAAATGGTATGAATTATATTGTCGCGAAATTAAATCTCAACAAACTCTAGTTAACCAAGCTAATAGAGTCATATTGGTACATAGATTTTCTTTTTTTTTTCTTGGGTTCCAAAACTCAGTGGTGCTTGGTTGGTGCTTGTGCACGATTACCAAGTTGGACCGAGTAAAAGTTGGACTAGCATATATATATATATATATGGTGTTACATTGTTGAAGCTGAAAATCCGTGTGATTCAATAATCATTTCTTAGAAGAGACAAACCATTCTTACGCTTACAGATTTGTTGCTTCTGCTGCACCCTTTAATATTTAAATCTTGTTAATGACAATGACAGATTAACCCTAAACTATGATCTAATTAAAGAAAGGGGAAAATATAAGTTGAACAAAATTTATGTTGAGCTTGTCCAAGGTATTTTCATTTTTGGATATTTACTATTTAGGGTGTTTGGGAGGGTGGAGTTAAAGACAGGAGAATGAAAATTGTGTTATGAAAAGTGAGAAGTTGAGAGACCATGCAAACTCTACTTCGTTTATTTTACAAATATATATACATATATAATTTATTTATAAAAATTTTTTTGAGGAAAAAAAATTATTTTTTGTGAAAAACAATTTTTGATATTTAAAAGATATTAAAAATATTATTTTTTTATGTTTATAATATTGTAATACAATTTAAATTGTAAACATGTTATATTTATACTATTTATTATGGGAAACGCTATGGCCACGAAATATATTGTTAAAGCTACGAATTTTGCCAGTTCTAAAAATTATTTTGGCCAATTTTACTCTTTTATTTTCTTATTTATTTGTCAACTAGCAGATACTGCTATTCATTGTATTACCTTCCCTATTTAAAATTTTCCTTTTTTATTATAGTAGAACTCATAGTACTTTTTTCTTTCATCTCTTAGTAGCCTAAAACACTCAATATATATTATTAAATTCAGTCTCAAATTTAGTTTTAAATATTATTTATCATTCATCAAACAATTATATATAACATATCCAAATGTCATTAAAAAACCTAAATAGAAAATTAAAAAAATTAAGTACAATATAAAAAAAACTTTTTAAATAGGAAGTTAAAAGACTTAAATAGTAAACAATTTAAATAAAAAGTTAAGATTATATAAACAAATTTCTAAATAGGAAACTAGAAATATCTAAAAGTGAAAATTTTAAATAACTTCTAACAAGAAATTAGAAAGAATTTTAAATTTTAAATAGAAGACTAAGATTTAAATTAATTATATTGATTATTCAAAATTTTAATATATAAAAACTAACAACTATATGATAGATTGTTCATAAATTACTTTATTTAAGTTTAACAAATCTTTCTCTAAAATTATATTACACAAGTTTAAAGGTATGAATTAATAGTATAAATTTTGTTCCTTAATAGTATAAATTTGCAATGGAAGATAGATATAAAATCATATTTTCAAATATTGAGAAACAATTAGATAGTATGGATGCAGAATTTGAAAAAATTTGTGGCAATTTTTATAATAAGTATCAACAATGGCCTCTCGCTCAAAAAGAGAAATATCGTGAGATTATTTTTCATCTATTAAGTCACTTTTTTCTCTTATAATGAGCCAATTATACAATATCATAAACGCAGAGCTGTTGGAATAATAATAATAATAAATCTTATAGTACTAAATGAAATCCATTAGCATTTGATAATGGACATAATTCACATACATGTCAAAAAGAGACAAAATTGATATATCAGGTCAATCATCTACTTTAATGCAAGTCTTTTATTTTTAATATTACTTCATATATATATATATATAGATATACACACACACTCTATAATTTTACTTTAATTTGTTTTAACTGCATAGAGTTCAAATAAAAATTACATGAACGAATATAAAGGAATAAATGAAGAGGAAAAAGGAAAAAAAAAAAAAATGAGTTCCAGCATAATCGAAGAGAAAAATTTTAACAAATTGTAAAGGAAAAATTTAAATGAAGAAACCAGTATAATTAATAACAGATTTACCAATTGAGAATGAATAAAACTGGCCAAAGTATATTCCGGAATTTGAAAGCCCGCGTCTTTAACAATATATCCACTGATCATAGCACCTCCCTTTATTATTTAATATAAAAAAATGTTGTGAATCTTTTCCCATGATCACTACTAATGGATGATATCAATAATTAATGATAATTATAGTAATCAATATATTAATAAACATAAATTTATATGAATTATTTTTATTTGAATAAATCTATCAAATTTAAAAAAATTATTTTTATTAAAAATAATTTAATTTTTTATTAATTAATTTTTCGAAACATGTAAATATCTAAAGATACGGAAAATAGCAGAGCCTATTGGGAATCTAAACACTGAATTATATGTGTCCTAGGGAATTAGTAATAGTAAGAGGAACGCATGTAGTAATCAGAACAATCCCAACATTAAAATTATTTCGAAATCCATCGTTTCAAAATTTTATGTCTTTTAATTAAAATTAATTCTTTCAAAATCTTATAACTTTTTAGTTA
>CATIWR010174747.1:0-19275 GCA_949677035.1 Omphalea diandra
TCTTTATTTCGTACATGGATATGATGATGAGTTATTTATGTTTAAATATTGTTATGTTATTTGAGATTGAAGTATCATTATGCATTTACTTACTGAGTATGCAAACACACTCTTTTGTATGAAATCTTATTTCAGGAAGAGTAGACTAAAGATTGCATCCAGTATACTTTTCAAAGTCGCTGTCTAGCAGTGTAATAGAGGTTGGGCCAGTATGCAGTCAGTTAGTAATTTAGTTTGATTATTCATGTATGTTTTGTTGTAAATAATTACTAAGTGGTGAACAAGAGACATAATAAAAAAAATTAATCAGGTCTTTTAAATGACAATGGATAGACTTAGAGAGAAATTTAAATGATTATTAAATGGGATGTGACATTAGCAATTTTAGAGCTAATTCTTTTTCCTTTTCAATTTTGAGATGGAATTGTTAAACCAAAAGAAGAGTTGAGGGTATGAGATTGTGCTCTATTTCGGTGTACTTTCTTTTTCCCTTTGAATCTTGACAAGTTTTAGGCTTTTTTTTTTCTACTGTGAGTCTAGGATTGAAGTTTCTACAACCCGTTTTTTTTGTTGAGCCAATATTGAAGTCGGATTCTCTTCAATTTTGGAGCTTAAGGTAAAGGAAGGTTATAGATTATTCCTAGCAGGTTGTTTATATCTTTTGGTGGAATTTCGTTTGGGTGCCATTTGATTATGTGAAAGAGTGTTTGATGAAAGGGAATATATAGAAATTTGTGACAAAACTTAAGAGAGATGAGTAGAAAGCAAAGCAAAGCAGAAAGTAAAATGATTTTAGGGTTTAATGGGGGTTTAAATAGAAGTACAATGAGCTCCCATGTTTAAAAAATATGACTGTTGAGAGTGTAAAACAGTTGTTATGAGTTAGGCAGCGACTATTGGACATAACCATTAGATTGCTCTTGTAAGTGTTGTTTAACCAACGATGATGGCTGGTTTGCAATGTATATTAGGTGATGAACAACGATCCTTGGAGATTCACAATGATCGTGGAGACTGGCATAATGAAAATGAGGAACTCACAAGTAACACAATGGTTGTTAGGAGAAACGCAACAACCATTCGCCACGCTTTTCAAAATAAAACTAAGTTTAAAATAAAATTTTCAAAGTTACAACTATTTTGAAAACTTAGCTGATGAATGTTATTAATCAAATTCAATGAAATAATCATGAATTGAACTAACATATGGATAGTTTAATTAACATCATGCATAATTAAAATCTTTATCTATAAATCTAAAGACTTTAATGGTGATCAATTCAAGCAACATGATCAAGTATCACACAATAATGATCATAAATAGATTGAGAACCTAGTTGAAATTAATCCAAGGTGTTTCCATCAATCATACCAAGTTCTCTTTTGATGAACTGCATTCTTTCATCACAAAGAGGTTTAGAAAAAAATATATGCCAATTAATGGTTAGTATCAATAAATTCTAAAATAATATCTTCATTATTAGCATGATCCCTAAGAAAGTGATGTCTTATATTTATATGTTTGCTTCTAGAATGCTGAATGGGATTCTTGGACAAATTCATGGCACTAGTGTTATCACACTTAATGGCAACTTGATTTATAACCACTTTGTAATCAGTAAATTGTTGTTTCATTCATAGGATTTATGCACAATAAAGGCCAATTGCCTTATATTCAGCTTCCACAGTTGATAAAGTAGCTGAGTTTTGCTTTTTGCTACTCTAAGACACTAAACATTGACCAAGTAATTGACATATGCCTGAAGTGCTCTTTCGATGTAAGTTACAATCAGCAAAATCAACATTAGAAAATGCATTCAATTCAAATGAAGAACTCTTAAGATGCTAAAGTCCTAAGTTGGAAGTACCAACAAGATACTTAAGTATGTGTTTCATAACATGCAAGTGAGACTCATTAGGATTAGATTGATATCTAGCATATAAGCAAACACTGAACATAATATCAAGTCTAGAAGCTATGAGATTGAGGATTAGATTGATATCTAGTATATAAGCAAACATTGAACATAATATTAAGTCTAAAAGTTGTGAGATAGAGTAAACTACCAATCATTCCTCTATATAGCTTTTGGTCTACATTCTTAGCATGTTCATCTATGGTTAGCTTAATGTTGGTGCTCATAGGAGTTTTACATGATTTGTTGTTTTCCATGCTAAATCTTTTGATTAGTTCCTTTCTATATTTGGCTTGGTTGATAAAAATTCCTTCTTTTCCTTATTTGATTTGCAATCCAAGTAAGAATTTGAGTTCTCCTATTATGCTCATTTCAATCTCACTCTTCATTACTTTAAAGAAATCTTCAAATATGATATCATCTATATATATTTGCACTAACAATATGTCTCTTTTTTTTTTGTTAGAAAATAGAGTTGTGCCAACCAAACCTTTGGAGAAACCATTCTCTACTAGAAAGTTGATCAATCTCTCATACTAAGCTTTTAGAGCTTGCTTTATGCCATACAAGGCTTTGGTTAGTTTGAACACATGGTTAGGAAAACAATGGCTTTCAAAACTAGGGAGTTGTTCAATATAAATTTCTCATTTATGTACCTATTCATAAATGCACTTTTGACATTCTTTTGATATGACTTAGTTTATATGAGATGCAAATGCAAGTAAAATTATAGTAGCTTTAAGTCTAACTATAGGTGCAAATGTCTCATCAAAGTCAACCCCTTATTCTTAGTTATAGACTAACTACTAATCGAGAGTTATTCCTAACAATGATTTCATATTCACCAAGTTTATTTTTATAGACCCATTTAGTTCTAAAAACAAAATGGCCATGAGGTCTAGGAACTAAAGTCCACACTTTGTTCCTTTCGAATTGGTTGAGTTCTTCTTGCTTAGCAAGAACCCATTGTTCATCTGTAATGGCTTCATCTATGGTCTTAGGCTCTATAAAGGATACAAAATCAAGATTAGTACATGTATTCCTAAAAGATGATATAGTTGTTACTCGACTTAATGGATCACCAATGATAAGATCTCTTAGATGATCTTTCTTGAAAATCTAGTCCCTTTCTAGCTTAGTTTGCTCTTTAGTAGGAGTAGGAAGAGGTGGATATTCATTTCCTTCATTTCTCATGTCTTGTAGCTTATCCACAACATTTCCTTTTTCTCTAATGTTTAGTTCACTCATATGACTTGCAGGATCATTGATATCTTATTCTTTTCTTAAATAAGTGGGGTCAGATTCATCAAATACAACATGCATAGATTCTTCTACAACAAGTGTTCTCTTATTGAAGACTCTGTACCCTTTGCTAGTAGTAAAGTATCCAAGGAAAATTCCTTCATCGAATTTGGAGTCAAACTTGCTAAGATTGTCTTTAGTGTTTAGAATAAAACACTTGCACCTAAAAACTCTAAAATATGTAATTTTGGGCCTTTTATTGTTTCATAATTCATAGGGAGTTTTCTTCAACAAGGGTCATACCAAGACTCTATTTAAGACATAGCAAGAGGTGTCTATTGCTTTAACCCAAAAGTACTTAGGAAGATTGTACTCATTGAACATGGTTCTACTATTTCTTGAAGAGTTCTATTTTTCTCTTCTACGACACTATTTTGTTATGGTGTTCTAGGAGTTAAGAAGTTGTGTGAGATACCATACGTATCACAAAAGCTATGAAACTTAGCATTCTCAAACTCTCATCCATGATCACTTCTAATAGAAGAGATTTTCAAATCCTTTTGGTTTTGAATTCTCTTAGCCAAAGTCATAAAAGCATCAAAACAAGAATCCTTGTAAGGAAGGAACAATACTTAAGTATATTTAGAGTAATCATCTACTATAACAAATGTATAATGCATGTCTCCCAAGTTAAATACTCTAATGGGTCTAAATAGATCCATATGAAGCAATTGCAATGGTCTAGATGAACTTACCTTGTTCTTAGCTTTGAATGAAGATTTGATTTGTTTACCTCTTTGGCATGCTTCACAAATTACTTCCTTTGCAAACTTGATTTCAAATAGACCTTCAATTGAGTTTCTTCTTTTGAGCTTACTTAGGTTTTATATGTTAGCATGTCCTAGCCTTCTATTCCAAGTTTTACCTTCATCCACTATAGAGACTAAACACTTTGCATTATGGTTAGTAAGAGAGTTTAAATTAATAACATAAATATTATGAACTCTTCCACCAATGAATGAAATTTTATTGTCACTCATCCTTGATACATAACATGTTTATGGTTCAAACAAAACCATAAGGTCTTTGTCACACAACTAACTTACACTTAACAAACTGTGTTTGAGTCCATCAACAAGCAATATTTTATCAAAGATAGGTGAATCATTATCCTTACCAACTTTACTAATTCCAACGATTTTTTCTTTGTCATTGTGTCTAAAAGACACATTTTCAAGTCCTTCAATCTTCTCTAATTGTGTGAAGAACTTCCTTTCTCCTATCATGTGTATTGAACATCCACTATCAAGATACCACTCTTGCTCTAACTTAGGATTTTAAGCACACCTACAAACATGGAAGATTATGTCTTAAATACCCAAACTTTTTATGTCCTAGAGGGTTAGCTCTTGCCAACTGCTCATCATGCCTTTTAGATTGGCAATGATAGGCAATGTGACCGTATATACCACAGTAAAAACAATCACCATCAAAGTGAGCTAGTATCTTACTTTTAGATGAAATATATACATAGTGTCTATAAGACTTGTAACTTTTTTGAGCAATATGTCTAGGAGTGTTTCTCATGTGAGGAACTCTTTTGTATTATGTGTGTCTATACCCATAGTTATGCTAATTTTTGTGTCTTTGCACACCTTACCTCTTAGGCTTGTAAGAGTGATACATGTAGGCAAAATTTACTCTATGTGGAGCTGATCTCAATAATGTGTTCATTAGTGGCATTTCCCTTTCTAGAAACTTTCTACTTCATAACATGGTTAGAAGCATTATTCTCCTTAGCCTTAATAAAGATCGTTTGAGAAGAGGAGGGAGCCATAGAAGTGGTGACATTACAACCTAATCCATATTTGATGGATTAACTTCTTTGGGCCTCAAGGATGGAATCTAACTTCGCCTTTCCTTTAGTGTACTTGCTGAGACTTTCCTTAAGCTTAAGGTTCTCAGTCATGAAAAACTCAACCTTCTTAGCTAGAGTTTCTTGACCCTTAGGATAATCTTTTAAAGATTTGTTCTCTTTTTTAAGAGAGGAGGTGTTGGACTTGAGAGTCATAACTTTCATAGAGCACTTGGTGATTATAGAATACAATTTATCTTTAGAGTGGGAATCAAAAGAATTTACCTCTTTATCACCATCACTATCACTTTCATTGTTGGATGAGTGTTCACTTGAGGATTCATTTGATTACTCCTCAGTTGCCATATGACAAAGGTTAGCTACCTCCTTTCTTGTTTCATTTTCATTATGTTCGGAGTCACTAGTATCATCCTAAGTAGCTTTGTACACTTTCTTCTTTTTTTTTTTTTCCCTTAGAGGTGTGTTTTCTAGCAGGAAACTAGCTCTTCTTGATCTTGGGACAATATGATTTTATATGCCCTTTCTCATTGCATCCATAGTAGATGTGTTAATCCTTACTACCTCTCGTTTTGCATCTCCTTACCCTTTTGCTCATTTGGTTTGAAAGGAATCTCTTTACTTGATTGGTGATGAGGGTAAGATGCTCATCTTCACTACTATCATCATCATCATCATCATCAGAAGATGTTAGTAAATAAGGAGTAGATGGAGATTCAGAACATACTTGTTTAGCTTTCAGTGCCAAGTTTTCCTTCTCATTCCTATGATTTCGTTGGCTTTTTAAGAGTGATTTCATGAGTTAATAACTTTCCCATAAGTTCATCAAGTGACACGGCTTCCAACTTGTTGGCTTCCTCTATAGCTTCTTCTTGGCTTCCCACTTATCTTTGTTAAGTGTTTTTAAAATTTTTGCTATCATGTCCTCATTTGAATAGGTCTTCCCTAGATTTTTTAGAGTGCCCACAATGTCTATAAATATATTGTACATCTCAGTAATAGTTTCACTAGGTTGGTATACAAATGTTTCGTACATATATATATGCATTTGTATCTTTTTCTTCTTTACTTCACTGGTTCCTTCATGTTGAGTCTGCAATGTGTCTCATATTTCTTTGGCTGATGTTCACATTTGCAACTTAGCATACTGAGATTTGTGGATTGCATAGAAAAGAACATGCATTGCTCATCTATTCTTTAGGTTTGCCTTATTCTCTTCAGCAGTCCATTCACTTTTAAGCTTTGGTACAAGAACTTCTCCAACTAGTTTTGTTGGAACTTCTCTTCCTTCCTCAATAAGGTTAATGGTTTCACTGTCAAGGAAGATCTTCATATGATTCTTTCAGTATCCATAGTCATATTCCCTGAAGAATAGAGGCTTATGGATGGATTGTGATTTTTTTATGACTTGGCATGATCTTTGCTCTAAGCACTTAAGCTTTGATGAAAAGACTAGCTCTAATACCAATTTTTGTCCATTGGCGCCCTAGAAGAGAGGGTTGAATAGGGTAATGGTAAGTAATTAAAAATAAAAACTAAGTACGAAAATGTACGAAGAATCAAGGCACAAGATATATCGAGGTTTGGCACAACGTGCCTACATTCTCTCCTTTAGTATTCCTACTAGAGCCTTCACTATGTAGATAGCTTAAGGTGCTATCAATAACCTTTATAATAGTAGTTTTCGGGCACTACTAAGCCATTACAAATGGACTTTCGAGTGCTAATAAAACTTTATTCCACAGTAGTTTCTAGATATTATCTTAAACCTTTCATAAAGTATGATTTTTAAGATCTCATAATCAAGGATTTCCTTAAACAAAATACAGTTTTAAAGATGAGGATAACTCTCTCACTCAAGCAATAAAACATTTTAAAACATAATCACAAAGTATACTTGATTTGGTTAAGAGTATTGAAAAAATATTTGGAAAACTTAGTTTTCAAGCTCTGTTTTTGAAGATGATACTTACAAGTTTTAAACAATGAACTTTTCTTGATTGCTAGATCACTCTTGTTTCACCTTTTTTATTTGAAAATAGCTTTCACAATAGAATCCCCACTTTTGGAACAGTTATCTGCTTGTTTATATTGAAAACAGGTTCTTTTTATAGGTTGAAATAAAGAACTAGTTGTTAGAAAGAAAGCTATCACTTCATATTATAGTTGTAGACCAACAATGCCTATTAAAAATTCTCCACGCCTATTGTTGAATCATCAACCATTATTGAATTTACACAAATGGGTGATTGTCAAGCAAAATATAACTTCAACGATCGTTGGTACTAACAAAATGCTCATTGGGACTAGCTGTTAGAAAGAAGTTTATCTCAATACTCCTCTTTTGAATTTCTCACTTGTTTATCCAACTGACTCCAATGGTTGTTGAAAATTCTCGACGCCTGTTAGCTTTAATGACAATGCCTGTTGAAAGTATGAACAATGCCCATTGTAGATTTTTAGAAAGATGTGAACTTGATGCTTTATTTTTCAAGATTTTCAATAGTACTTCAATGGTTGTTAGTGAATTTCTAATATTCGTTAGACATCCTCAACACCTGTTGCATTATTAAGTGTCTCATTGGAGGGTCTATAAACTTTAGCTCATTCAGGGAGCTTTTCCAATGCCTATTAATAAAATCTAACACCCATTCAAAGATCTTAAGAGTTTTGCTCAATTCAAGTCACTTAGTCCAACAATTATTATGAAAATGCAACGCCTGTTGCAAGATCAATAACAACACTTGTTGCGAAGTTCAATGTGCATAGTTTATGTGTTTGAGTTATCCAATGCCTGTTGCAGTAGAGGGTGATGTTTGTTGTGAGATCCAAAAGAGTTTGCTCATGCTAGGGTGATATTCCAACGCTTATTGAGTTCCTTCAATGTCCATTGCTAGAGTCACAATGCTTGTTGGATAATGGCAACACCCATTAGGCTGTCAAGCTTAATCTGCTTGATTTTTACCTTATTAATACTTAGAGTTTCCAATCATAACTCTTTTTCCAATCATCATAGTTCAACAAATTAACATACCTGCAAGAATTAACACAACTAACTTGGACAAAGGTTATCTCTTAGACATGTTTGTGATCATCTAATCAAGGCTTGGAAGTTAAAGGTTCAATAATTTGCTCTTCACTTCAGTCATGATTCTCACAAATTATAGGTGCATCAATAATTTTATGCATTTTCTCAATTTTTGATAATTTCAATTTTGATCTCTAATAATTATTCAATCTATTTAGATTTAGATCTAAATGATGATATATGGTCATCAATAGTAATATATGGAATTAATTGCTAAATTGATGGAGAATTAAATATGAATTGAGATTTAACTAGGGATTTGGTCTAAATTCAAAGAATTAAGGAAGTTATTAGAACTAAATGTTTAATTGTTGTTAGTAGAACTAATGAATACTATGGATACAATTTAGGGACCTTTAGTCCCTAATTAAGTTATGGACCGAAATGATACATGATGAATAGTTAACTATGGTTTTTACACCTAATCATAAGAATTGAGAAAGTTAATTAAGTTATGAATACTTAATGAAATTAATGATGGGATTTAAAGAATAATGATGACCATGGATTAATGATATTTTAATGTATAATGAACAGTGATTGAATGTTTAAATTGAGATTAAGTGTCCTTATAGACTAAGTTGCAAGCTTAATATAAGTTTGGACTTAAATGTCTTTATAGGCCTTTTTGCCTAATAATGGTTTTTTTTTTACATACATAACATCTTTTGTGGATGATTTTATACAACTCTCTATATTTTTAAAATTTAATTTATAGTAATATATTTTTATTTATATATTTAGGTGTATGTAATCCTAAGGATCAAGGATAAAGGAAGAGTAATATAAGAGACAGATTAGCAATGCCAAGTGAGAGATTTATTTTATGTTGTTTAATATCTGTTACATATATGTATCATAAGTTAATGTATGGGCCAAGTAGGCCAAGATGTATTAATATAAGTCATATACATTATTATGAAATTGTTATGATGATATATGTTAAATAAAAATATCATGTGACATAAGAGTAGTTCAAGGAAGAATTGAAAATTCATGAGCTATAATTAATTGTGAAAGAATGAGAGTAAATGAATAAAAATAATATGATGCATGCATAACACGGTTGGTGAGGTAACTCTCCCATAAAAAAAACGATGACATAGCTAGTGAAACAATTCACATAGTATCCAAAAAGAATCTAAGAAAGTTGATTGGGGTTATGAGGTCCAAGGAGTAGGAGGAATGTTATGTTTTTGGTTGTCCTCACTGCCGCGTAGAACATGATCAGCTAATGATTAGATTGCTACCATCAATGGCTCGAGATGTCGAAGCTTGCATCTCAAATTTCAAAAGTATAATGGGAATGGTGATGGCGATGTAGCTATACAAACCTCTGTTTATGTAGAGCAAGACTAAAAGAACTATAAGGACTGAAACCTTAAACCAGTTAATTATCGATGTTTGACATTAGTTAGGGGTAAGGCTAATCTCAAGTGGAAGTTAGGGTCAAAGCTTCAACATGGTAGGTGACTCGTCAAAAATGGTGGCTAAAATCAGTTGAAGTAAGTTTAAGCTTGTGATTGGGAGAGGGTAAAATAAGGGGGAGAGGAAAATAGGAGGAGAAAGTTATTTTCCTTTGATTGGGAAAGGGAGGAAAATAAAGGGGGGAGAGAAAATAACTCAAATTTTCCCCCCTCAATTTTCTCTCCAAAATGGAGAGAAAATATTGAAGGAAGAGGGGATTTTGAAAAAATTATCATCTTATCCCTTAACAGTGTAGAAAATTACAGAATTTGAGCAAAAACTGAACCAAATTGGAAAACTGACCGAACCGATCTGGTTCGGTTCGGTTTGATCCCTTAATAAAATTGGTTTATTCAGTTATACTTTTTAAAAAATTCGTAGGTTTTTGGTTCGGTTTTTTATATAGAAAACAAAAAAATTTAAATTAACTGAAGTAATTAATAAATCAAACCCATTTAAATTGAATCAAATTTAAAATACATGTAATTTAATTGAATCAACTCAAACCGAACCAAAGTTGCTTAATTTGTTCTCATTTTCACTAGACAATTTCCAGTTAATATTTCAAAATTTAAAAAATATAAACTAAAATATTTTTGTTACATTTTAATATTTAAAAAATATAAATATATTTTTTTAACATTTCAAATATAAAAATAATTTTAGAATTTGTTCGTATTAACATTATATTTATCATTATATAAATTTTAATTTCATATAAAATCAATTAAATAATAATTATTATTTTTTATAATTATATAATATAATTATATATTCAAATGTGTTATTTAATAAAGAGTAAAATTAGAAATATATTATATATTATTTTTCTTTCCTTCCATAATTAGTTATCCAATCAGGAGAAAATAAAAATTATTTTTTTTCTTTCATTTTTATCTAATCATAAAGAAAAAAAATAAAGAGAAAAAATAAAATTTATTTTCTTTTCTTATTTTCTTTTTTTCCTGTAGAAAATTGCCAATCACAGAAATCGATCAGTCCTTGTAATATCACATGATTCACCACGAAAGGTAAAATAATAGTCAGCTGCCAAATCTAGGGTCAGGGATATGATTGATGAGGTGCTAGCTCAGTAGTCGGCGGCCATGGATTATCCACACCTCCTTTCTGTCTTTTTCTTTGTCAGATGCGTAGGGAAAGAAAACTGATAATGATTGCTGCTTTTGAACCAATATCCAATAATACATGTACATATAGCAATTAAATGTTTCAGGTAAAACTCAAACTCTTGTCAATTTTTAATAATTAACTTTTCAAAAAAAATTTATGTTAATATAATTATTATTTTAAAATATCAATATAATATTAATTAATTTTTTAATTTATTTTCATAATTAATTCTCTTTTTTTCTTGTTAATTATTTTTTATTATTATTAGTAGTAAAATTTTAATTAAAAAATAAATTAAAAGAAATTAATATATTAATTAAAATTATTTTAATTAATTATTTTTTAATATAAGTCACACTTTTAAAACAAAAATTGTTTAAAAAGGGAGGGAGTATATAAATATCCTAACAGAAAACCAAAACAAATGAAACTGTGTGCATTAATTTATCTAACCTGTTCTTGTAGCAGCAATGATACCATAGAATCTTACTGTGCATTTATTTTTTTTTAAAAAAATCAATATGAAATTTCTTCATTTAATATTTATTTTCTGTATTTTTTTATTCAATTTTTATGTTTATTTGGTTTATTTTATATATTTTTAAAAGTTTTTGTTGGATAACTAAACAAAGTCCTAATTGTAATTGTGACCACACCCTTGTAGTTCGGGTCATAAATTATGTGTGTTCGCCCTTGGTCCACGCGGATCAGGGGCCCAAAATCTTGTTTGACTCTAATTTTCAAATATATAATTTTTTTATTCATTTTTTATAATATTCTCCTTCACTTTTCTTATTTATCCATCAAATTCTGTATTGTAACAATTTATTTCTAAATAGTCAAACGTAATACTGTTAGCAACAATGATAATATTAGACCGCAACTCAGATTTTTTAGATACATAATTTTTGTGTTATTTATTATTTCGAATATGTCTGATCAAATTCTATATCTTAATAAAAAAAAATTAACCCCCCTGAAACAACGTTATTGTTTACGGTAGCTTGAGTTTCTATGCCAATCACTTTCGTATTCCGATATTAAGTTAATACCAACAGCTTGCTATTAATTTATACCATCCAAAGGTAGATAGAAAAGACGAACACTAGACAAAAATATACTTATGAGAGCACTCATATATTTAGAACTAATGTCTCTTAGGGAATACTCTTACACATGTGGGAATTAAAGCTTGAACAACGAAAACCATAAACAATTTTTGGGACTGAAAAATTGAAATCCCCAACGGGGAAAGAGGATAAAAAAGCCCAGATTAGGCTTCAAGGACATTGTCATCCATTTTAGCACACATAAGTGTACTGAAATCACAGGTAAGATGGCTCAAATCTCTTGACTGAAAACCTCACTGAATTTTCTTTTGTCAGATTCTCATTCGTTGCTCTTATAACATCTTGCATTAAGAAGAATGGGTATAAACAAATTCAATTTTCTCATGACGTTTTTTAGATATAAGCTCCCGAATGAATGCCATTTGTCTAAATATAAAATAAGCTCCATCACACAATGTAAAAATAAGAAGTTTTTTAGATATTTATAATAACTTGAATAACAAGTCCTACTGCCGACATGATGAGTGGAGCAAACTTAGCACGCCCTTAAGCCCTCAGGCAGAGGGGCAACCCTGTTCACCAAGGACAGGATAGCTATTACAAATATGATGGTATTAGCCTGCAGACACGAAGGCTTTATGAATCGAACGGCTTATCGTCTGAGTGTGCTACTTGGGCTATCCTTCAATACAAACAACCGCTTTTTATCAGCCACTAATAATTTTTCAAATTAATAAATTTCTTTTTTCTTTTCCCTTTTCTATTACTAAAATCAAAAGTTGGCCATTGATTTTCAACTGCAACAGAATAAAATTAAGTAATTAGCATATTTGTTTGTGAAAAGAAAAAATGATTTTTTAAAGCAATAGATACATATCAATGATTTAGCAAATAAAAGAGACAATTAGTTGATAATCAATTGATATGGTGCAACACCCGTGAAACAATGAGAATTTGTATTTCAATCATAAGCGAAGTAATAAATTAAAGACCATGATTTATTGACAGAGTAAGTATTTCTAGCACGACTACTTCCAAAGTCCCAAATGGATACTTGGTTTAAATAAGATAGTTTTATGTTTACATATTTTAAAAGCCACAAAAGAAAAATTACAAATTTATAAAAATTCTTTTACCTAGAGTTACTAAGCTCCATAATGAATTATGCCATCCTCGGAGGATTTTATATATATATATATATATAATTGGATTGAGTTGGATCTTAAATTTTTTCAATCTCTTCAAATTCAAAATTTATCTCTAATTTGATATTCAAATCAAGTAAAAAACTGTAATATTTAATTATAATATTTTTAATCGTTTAGTGACCAATCAATCGAGTCAACTCAAGTAATGGGATCAAAACATATTTAATTATTAAGGGATGATCGTTTATGCACTGTTGCTGATAATAAAAAATTTTTAAAAATATATCTTATAATTATTATAGATATTTTATATGAGAATAAATTACCAATAAAATTTGCTGTTAGACACTTTTTTTTCAATTTTATCTCAAAATTTTTTTATTATAAAATACATTAATTTTTTTTAATTTGTTTTAATGTTATCCTTCAATCACTATTCATTTACTTGCTAGCCGAAATTAACCAGTGGCAAATGAAAATATATTTTTTAAAAAATAAAACAAAATCTCTCTCTCTCTCTTCTACCATTTTCTGCACATTCTATTTTTTGTTATAATTAAAAATGTTTTATTAAATATCATAAAAGGAGAAAAACCACCTCAAGCAAGAAGTTCAAGATGATGAAAAAACCGCTCCTAGAACTAATAAATCAAATATCCAAAGCATGAACATTTCTCTTGCTTCTATCAAGGTCCCAAACCCACTCAACAAAACATAACAGCCAAGATAAAATCTATAAGCCTTAAAACATGATGAATACACATTAAGCAATGCAACCCAGCTGCGGAGAAGCTACCTGCATGCTGGATAGGATGTCCCAAAATAAGAATCTGTGACCATCTTCAATTAAACAGCAGTACCACAATATGGGATATACCAGCAGTTGCAAAGCCAAATGACAACCTGTCTACAAAATGGCACTTTTTTATTGCCATATGTCTCATAGCCCAAGTTCATAACAAAACATCTTTTTTTCAAGCTTTTCATTAACCAACTCATAGAATTTCCCTATTCACTAAAAATTGAAATAATTATTAACCAAAACACTACAAATAAACACATTCAATTTCAATAACACTCTCATGAAATCAAACAAAATTGCGTTTTTTTTTTCTTTACCATTGCTATGAATTATGATTCAGAGAAGAAGAGAAGATTGGGTGCGCATGGAATAAGAAAAATAAAAGGGTTGTGATAAGAGCTATGATGGGCTATGTTCGTATTGGTGGTGAGGCAGTATAGGATGGGGTACTGATATGGATAAAAGCAATAAAGAGATTGTATGTTATGTTTGAGTGTGTGACTCAGAGAGAGAGAGAGAGAATGTGTAATTTTTTTAGGAAAACATTGCATGGCAAAAGACTCGACTTGTACAGTGTGTCGAATATTGTGCCATGGTTAGTAAGCTTTAAAAAAAAAAAAGTGAAAAATTTGATCAAATATTTATCATTTTTTTATTTTATGACGTCAAATTTTGTATCGATTTTATTTATTTTCTATAATTATGTAAGGAATTTGGAGCAGTTAAACATAATCTTAATGATAACAGTGCTATAATAAAAACATATTTGACTCAATTCAACTAGGTATTAATCCCAAGTTAATTAGGATCAGCTATATGAATTCACTTTTTCCAATTGGAGCAATTTTGGGATGCATTTTTACAAAGATGTAAAGCCATTAAGTCATTCTAAATTACTCTCTTTCATGTGAGTTTAGGTCTACCATTTCTCTTCTTACCTGTTTCAACTCTAATGTGTTATACTCGTCTAACAGTTGCATCTACACGCTTATGACTTACATGACCAAATCACCTCAATCTCTCTTCCCTCAACTTATCCACTATTAAAGGCAACTCCAATTTTATCCCTAATACACGCATTACAGACTCTATCTATTATAGTATGACCACACATCCATCTAAACATTCTTATCTCCGTCACACTAATCTTAGAAATTTGTTGTGCCTTTATCGCCCAACATTCACTCCCGCACATCATAGCAATTTTATCCCAATACGGTAAAATTTTTCCTTCAGTTTATATAAAATAGTGTGATCACACAATACATTCAATGTGTTTCTCTATTTTGTTCATCCCACTTTAATCTGATGGACAATATCTTCTTCACAACTCTCATCTTTCGACAAGATTGAGTCTAAGTATTTAAAGTGTGTGCTTTGAGGTGTAACTACTTTCTCTAATCGTACTCTTATATTCTCCCTGCTACTACCCTTACTAAACCCTACATGTACTTCATCTTAGTTCTGTTAATTTTATAACCCTTTGCCTCTAGTGTACTTCTTTAAAGCTCTAACTTCCTATTTACTGCTGCCTAAGTCTCATCTATTATCTTTATGTCATTTGCAAGCATCATATGCTTGTATATCTTTTGTCAATTTATCCATGACTAAAATGAAAAGATAAAAACTTAATGTCAACCCTTGATGTAGTCCAATTGTGATAAGAAAGTCTCTCGTATCTTCTCCTGTTGTACATACACTACATATCTTCTCCCACTATACATACACTAATGACAACCCTATCATACATGGCCTTTATAACTTAAATGTATATAACTGATACATTCTTACACTTTAAAGCCCACCACAACATTTCTTGTGGCACTCTATCATCAGCCATCTCTAAATCGATGAATATCAAATGCAAATATTTCTTCATCTCTTTATAGTTTTCTATTGAGTTTATGTCATAAAAGATTGCTTCCATGATTGACTGACTTGGCATGAACCAAATTGGTTAGCTGAGATAGATGTACAATGTTGGATGCGATATTCCACCATTTTCTCCCACAACTTCATGGTATGGCTTATAAGTTTAGTCCCTCTATAGTTGGAGCAACTTTAGATGTATTCTTTATTTTTAAAAGATTGATACTAAGATGCTCTTTCTCTAATCCTTTGACATATTTTTAGAGACCAAAATCTTGTTAAACAAATGAGTTAACCAAGTTACCCCTACATCCTCTAAGTTTTTTTCATTCTTCTCAAAACTTTTTTAACTTATGAAGATTGAATTCTCCTATTCTAGTTCATATTCTTCTTCATTGTTATATGTTCCCACATATTAGGTTTCCATTACCACTTTCATTAAAGAGACTCTCAAAATAACTCTCCCACTTTTCCTTAATATCCTTATCCTTCGCTAAAATCTTATCCTCCTTATCGTTAATACACCTCACTTTATCCTCCTTCTTCACCAAAATCGTATCCTCCTCATCCGTAATACACCTCACTTGATTCAAATCTCTAGATCTCCTTTCCATCCTTTTAGCCAGCTTGTAGATATCATTTTCCACTTAATTTGTTCCTAATTTTTTATATAGCATCTCATAAAATTGTGCCCTAGCAAAATTCACAGCCTTATTTGTTTCCTTTTTTGGTGTTTTATACTACTTATATGCATCTCCATTTTTACATTTAGTCAATTTATGGTATCATTCTCTTTTATTTTTTATTGTCTTTGGATTGTCTCACTCCACCACCATCCTTCCTTTTCGATGGTAGGCCTCATCCTATAGCTTCTCCCAACACGTTTCAGCCTACCTCTAGAATCTTTTTACTCATGTCTACCCACATATCATTTGCTATCACATTTGGATCCTTGGTTTCATATTTCTCAACTCATTCCTAAATTGCTCACACTTCTTCCCCTTTTAGCTCCCACCTTTCGATCCTAGTAGAGACCTTATGGGATATTTAGTGATATCAAATTTAGTATGTGATTATAAAAATGAATATAAAATTTGATTAATATCTTCTTAATTCTATTTAAAAGTTATCAAAAAAAAGTGTTAAACATGAAATAAATAGCCATAGCATTGTAGTTAGCACCATCTGTGCCGTGCATCAACGCCTTTATTTAAGAAAAATATCATTATCTATCTCATAGGTAAATTCCAGTTAGCAAGCGACTACAATGTGACACGAGGTTAATATTGTAAGTAAATAGAAAATTAGTATATTTTATGAATAAATTATTAAAAAATTTTAGAATTAGGTATGATTTTCAAATGTATTTCAATTTTTGTTTCTTGTCAACAAAATGTATAAATTTAACATTTTCTTTCAAAATCTATGATCCAATAAGATTTTGAGTTCCTCAAATTTTTAATTGGTCTAATCAAATCTAAAATTAAGTTTTATTCCTAATTAGAATTATATTTTTATTTTTAGGCTATTTTAAGTCTATTATATCAAACAACATAAAAAGTTTATTTTTCATATTTTATGTTAATAAACATAATTTATAATTTTGAAATAGTAAAGTTAATTTAAAATTCTTAAAGAAACTTAAAAATAATTGAAATCAACCTAAAAATTTTCACAGTTTTTTTTTTAGTTCAAACAATATAATATTTCATATATTTACTGAGACCCAAAATATAATTTTTTTTTCATTTTTTATTTTTCAATATTTAATATTCAGTTATTCTCAATAATTAACTTAAATGATACAAATTTATAAATTTTAGTATATCTAATATACAACACCATCCTTATAATCACATCCAAAAAGATTATCTGTGTAGTTTGAATTAATTATTGAGAACTATTTAATATTATGTTTTTCATAAATAACGATAATTAAAAAATTCTATTTCATTCTTCATAAATTAAAATAAATATTATATTATTTAAGTTAAGAAAAAAGAGTGAAAAATTCTTTAAACTGAAAAAATTTAGTTGATTTCATTCCTTTCACGTTTCTTAAAAATTTTTAAATTGGTTTTTACTATAAAAATTATGAATAATTTCACTAATAAAGAGTACAAAAAATTATTTTTTATATTGCTTGACAAACAAAACATAGGCCTAAATGGCTTGAAATTAAATTAAATATGTGTTGAACCTAAACTATACTGAAAATCTATATTATTTGAATTAATGTTGAGAATAATTGGATATTAAGTATTTGTTTCTAAAATTTTTTAGTATTTGGCAATGTAAAAAAGTTTGAAATTTTCTATAGTCGAAAAATTTAGTTGGTTTTAATTTTTTTCAAGTTTCTTAAGAATTTAAATTAAATTTTATTATTTTATAAATCATAAATTATTTTAATAATAAATATAATAAAATTAATTCTGTATATTACTTGGAAAAGACTTGACATAAGTAGCATAAAAAATAAAAGTATATTTCCAATAAGAACTAGATGCTGAGTTTAGATATGATTAGATCAATTAAAAGAGTTAAGGAACTCAAAATATAGGTAGAGGATAAATTTAAAAGGAAAAATAAAATCTATGAACTTTATTACATTAAATAAATATGAAAATCGTGCTTAATTCTGAGATTCTTTTGATAATTTAGTTTATATTTTATTTATAAAAAAAGTTTGGAATAAAATTTAAAAAAGTGCCTAATATATATATATATATATATCAAGTCCTAAATTTTATGTCTTTTCAATGTATAAGTTTATTTTTTTAGAAAAAATATATCTCTTTTGCTAACCTCTATATTTATGTTTTCCCGTTAAATGCTTTTATCTCATTTCCATCATCTCCTTGGTTGATTTTATTGCTAATCTTATATTCATAATCATAAGCACAATTTTATCTTTTACTTCCTTTAGTTAGTTGCAAGACTATATGTTGGTCCTGACAAAAAAATATATTAAAATCCTAGCAATCACATTTTATTAAAAAAAAAATTTGGACTACAATCTCGTTCTATTAGGAGTTTAGGATTATTGATGAATTATTTTATTGACAACAAGCTCTTTTTTATATATTTTCTTTAATTTTATAATAAAGATACTATTTTGCTTTTTTATTTATTTTATTTTTATTATTGAGAGTTTTGTTTAAAATTATGATTTTTCTTTTTTATGAGAGTTTTTATTTTATCATTATGAGAGTTTTTATTTTATCATTATGAGAGATTTGAAATTGGTTGGTTAGTAATTTTATTATGATATATTATTGTCTATTGTCTCTAACGTTTGATATGGTTTATCATATAAATTTTAGTACACATCATACTTAGCATTATATCTATTGAGAATTTTTGCAATTAATGAGTATGTAGTCATCGAAAAAATTTTATAGTAAAAATAGTACCATAATTTTATAGCTAAACTAATGTTCCAATTAATATTGTGTTAGGATTAATTTTATGTTAATATTTTAAATTATAGAGATTTTTTTTTCAAAAGATACTACATGAAGACTTATGAATTAAAATATCTTTACTATTCTAAAAGAAAAGTTGTAATAAGACGACAATTATATATTTTTTTTCTTGATAAGCCATAAGAATTTAATTCATAAAGCTTATAAGGAACACCATATATATATATATATATATATATATATA